>JAVQJS010078843.1:0-25960 GCA_036024795.1 Galaxias rostratus
AGGGAGGTGGGGTGGAGAGAGGGAGGGAGGTGGGGAGGAGAGAGGGAGGGAGGTGGGGAGGAGAGAGGGAGGGCGGAGAGGAGGAGAGAGGGAGGGTGGAGGGGAGGAGAGAGGGAGGGCGGTGGGGAGGAGAGAGGGAGGGAGGTGGGGTGGAGAGAGGGAGGGAGGTGGGGAGGAGAGAGGGAGGGAGGTGGGGTGGAGAGAGGGGGGGCGGTGGGGTGGCTGGGACGTTGACAAGGGGTCAGGCTGTGAGGGTGGGGTTAGGCTGGGGGCAGGCTGGACAAAGAGAGCCCACCCCCCTAAAACCCCTCCAGACTCCGAATGCTGTCTACTAGGGCTGTGGGTTGAGGCGTGCCTTGGTGGATCCCAGCGAGTGGATGCCGCCGCCCTTTATCTCAGATTCAGACCCATTTGGCAACGCTCGAACGTGTGTGGACTTGGCTTTCTCCAGAGGTTGCCGAGCATTGGTCCATTGAACCTCACATTAGCGGCAGGAGGTCAGGGGTCACACTGACACACAAACCTAAATACAACACAGCTACACTTGCAGCGATATAAACTATATCGTTGCGATATACTTTTGCGTTCTATTCGTGACTCGACCACCCGATAGTTCAATGTGTGCAAACACGTGTTACATTTCTCGGACTCACCCAAGGTCAGCACTCTGCTTTTAAATGGTGTCAGCATGTGTGTTGGGGCAAGTGAGTTCGTGAAGTATGATAATATTTAACCGACAGAGCATTATGATGAAGCAGGGTGCCACGTGCAAATATGTGTGCTCTCTATAACTCATTAAAGGCTGCCACTGAGCAGTGCAGCAAAGGTCCAGTCCAAGAGGAGTTTAATGTCCTGAAGTAAAGGTCCACGGTGGAATGAGCTGTTTCAACTTAACTAAAGGTCCAATCAGGGGCCAGATTTAACATATGACTCGATATATACAAAAATAACCCCCTTTAAAAGCCAATTAAAACGCCTTATAATGATTTAATGATTATAATCTCTGATAGCTTGAGAACATGGAAACCCATTAGTTTACACAGTGGTGGTATTTTAGCAGTAGGCTTTTAAGTATGTAACCTAGGCTAGGCCTTTCAGTCAACTCAAACAAGCTTTCCCTAGTACACACAGACATCAACACACACTCAAACACACACAAGCACACCCACAAACGCATACATAATACAAGAGTCGTCACAGGCAGAAAAGCCCAGTCGTATCAAGTCAGACCCAGCTCCAACTGGCTGTACCCTAAGGGTGAGAGCACAAACACACACACACACACACACATACACACATACACACACACACACACACACACACTTGTTACAGGGGATGGCAGCCAGCCCCAGGCTAAAGGCATCCTGCCTGGTTCCAGACTGCACTGCACAAACCCCACTCTCACAAACACAGGCAGACACACACTTGTACACACGTATCTTCCGCTTGTCCTGTCTAACAGGCACAATGAAGAACTCACGCAACTCTCTTCAGCAAAATCTCTCTCTCTCTCTCTCTCTCTCTCTCTCTCTCTCTCTCTCTCTCTCTCTCTCTCGCTATCTCTCTCTCTCTCTCTCTCTCCTTCCCCGTTCTGTCCACTTCTTCCTTCCTTATTTCTCTCTCACTATGTTGGCAGTCAGACCAGATTCTCGACCGGATGTTTATCCGAGAGCTCCCAGCACCCAGCACTTTTTCCAACCACACGGCGCAACCATAGGGAGAGAGAGTGAATAGAAGGTGGGAAAACAGAGAGCGAAACAGAAAAAGAGGGAAAGGTGGATAAAGAGAGCCGGGGAGCAAAAAAATAAACAAAAGAATAAAGACTTCTCCCACTGCGGCTGGACTGGTTCTCTCTCTTTCTGGGGCTCCTTTTATCCCTCCGCTATCCCTCTCACTTCCTGGAGTAGCGACCCCTGACCTGTGGGGGTGGCCATGGCTGCCATATACTGCACAAAAAGCGGGGGCCCGTGAACAGGAAGCATCGCTTCACCGCTCAGCCAATAGCAGGCCACGACAACACGTCCTCCATAGGAGGGACCCCGAGAGGAGACCAAGCCTTTCCTCTTAGGCGAGACGCCAAGTCCAATCAGGGAACGTCTCCCAGCCCTGAGACCAGACACCGGGACAGATTAAATTGTCCGACGATCACGTGTCCCGCGTTTAGAAGGCAGCACTGGCCACTGACAACGCGGCACGAACCTTTCCTCCTCTGCTGGGAGCTGCTCCCCAAGTCGTCGTGTGGCTCGCTACAGGCACAACGAAAAAACCGCCATCGTTGCCAGGTCTTGTAGGTGTTGGGTGTGTGAGACGTGCAAGGAATGCAAAGAGCGGGAACGCACCTCAAATGTGTATTCCCTGTCCATCCTGCTCCGTGAAATTCCCCTGAGAACAATCCTCTCGATGTGCACGGCTGGGGGAGAAGACAGACAAACGGATCATGTGAGGGGGGAGGGGGGCGGGGGCCTGTTGCTAGTGGATGGTATCCATCATGCATCATGTGGGTGTTACTTATGGGTGTGTGTGTGTTAATAAAATGATAAAATGTTAAAATGATAAAAATTATGTTTGATTAAAGGGAGAATGTGAGTTTAATCGTGTATCCAAGAAGATTTTACAAGCTTGTTTGAATGTATGCAAGTGACTGTTTAAATGTTAATGCGCTTGCGTATGCGTGTGTGTGTGTGTGTGTGTGTGTGTGTGTGTGTGTGTGTGTGTGTGTGTGCGCGCGTGTGTGTGTGCATGTGCGTTAGCATATGACAGCTGACCTTCCCGCTGGGTCCGCCTGCTGGGCGGGGTCTGGCTGGAGCACCTCGTGGCCGCCTGTCCCTGGTCCACTGACCCCGTCCTGCCCACAGTCCTCTCCTCTAGGCCGCCCTCCCGCTGCCCTGGGGACAGGTAGGCGTCCGGTCCCTGCTGCTGCTGCTGCTGGGTCTTCTGCTGCTATGGAACAACACAGAACGGCATCCATTAGCTCACAATACCTTTTTTAACCAGAATATCATCAACTAGACCACCAGACGTAGGCAGTAAAATACCACTGAAATAGATGCTTCAACTATTCTCAGAGTTAAAAAAGATTTAGTATTTTAATTTGCAGTCAAAGTACACTTCACTATACGCTGCCCTTTTCAAACAAAAAGATGCAAGCGTAGCAGCGTCTATCAAGTCCACAGACGCACGCACACACCCACACACCCAGACGCCCACTCTCTCGCTCTCCATTCTTCTCCCCGTGTCTCTCAAGGTCTACCCCCTCATTCCGGGACAGGAGGACGGGCAGGCGCTCTAAACAGCGGAAGACACACTGCATCTGTCAGGTGTGTCCCAAACAACCCGCACATGGTCCTCCTGTTAATGTCGGAGGGAGGCCGGGGACCGGTGGCCGTAGAGACGCTTCGTCCTTCACGACCGTAAGCAGCTCTTTGATCAACCTCTGAGGAGACAGGCGGCAGTCAACGGGGTCTCCTACGGGGCCCACTCATCACACACGCACCTGGGACAGGACGGACAGACGCTGACTGGCTGACTGACTGACTGACTGACACGCACGCACGCACACAACTATATGGCATATATTTACGAGTCTAACTTGTAGGTTCTACAGCATTGCCATGTGTGGTCTTAAATACACAAACTGTACATTGTACAAGGAACCTCCTGCTCGGCATACAGCAAAGAAAAGGACCCACACACACACACACACACACACACACACCTACACACAGACAAAGGTATTGGTCCTTATCAGCCAGCACCAGATCGTCAGTCACACTTTGCTCTAACACATTTTGACAGTTATCCCTTTGTGAATGTCATGGCGCAACACACACACACACACACACACACACACACACACACACACACACGCGCACACACAGCTATCAGCTCAAGTTATTCAAATCGGCATTCAAAAGTTCTCGACCCGCAGACTCCACAAGTCTCTGCCCTGTGTCACGTGTGCACGAGGCTTGGCCTACATCAGCCCGGTGGCAGTGACACATTCCTCCCCTCTCCTACGGTTGCGTCCCATCGACCTACGCTACGCACCGTCGTCCTATCGGTCATTATCCCCACCGGCGGGAGAGGGCGATGGGATCTGGGGACGGCAGGCACACGTCCCCCCGCCGCCTGGCTTGCCCTTGGCCCGTCGTTGGGGCTCTGTACCCAGATGGAAAGAATCACAGGCGGGTGAGAGGAGGAGGAGGAGGAACCGCTGGGTCTAGCTCCTGTTTACAATGGCAGGAGCGAGCCGCCACTTCACTGTAATGCGGCGTTCCAGATACAGTAACCGCGTCAGCGAATGGCGCAGGAAGAAGTGACTGAGAAGCTAGCCCTCCCTGCCCGACGATCTCTTCTGTTTACCTCCCCCCATCTCTTCCACACCTCCCTCCCCCGGCCATCCCTTCATCTGAACACTTATTTCCTTATGTCTCCGTCTACCTTCATCTTTTTCCTTTCTCTCTCCCTTCCTCCTTGACACCGTCCCTCTCTTCGTCTGTCTTGGCCCTTTGGAGTATTTGACAGCCTCCAGGGCCGGTAGCGCCGCGGCTTAAAAATGGCAGCGGTGATTGCATTTGGCCAGGCGCACAGACACTGGCCCTGCACCAGGCAGAGGCCCGGGTGATCCACCACCGTGAGGTCATCCCATGGATATTTCCGGAACAATCCGCCTGGCCACTGACATGACCGTCAGTACCCATCCACTCACTGCATGCCCTCAATGTAGCACTGAGTCTCTGGAGAGAGAGAGAGAGGGAGAGTTGGCATGCATTGACAGTGTTTCTAGGTAACTCACACCCAGTTGCTGGGGCGTCTCATGGAGTGACTCCAGATACAATGGCCTAATTCTTTAGAGGTTATGCTAGGTCTGTGGTAACAGGGTCCCTACACATTTTCCATTACAAAATGTCATGCTTTTCCAGACTCAAATTTCCAGACACTTTGGTAGATTTTCAGACCCTATTCAATCTCAGTGTACAAATAGCTAGATGTTTATTATGTAAGTAAATGGTTTAAAAACCCATTGTTAACATGTGTGTTACATTCTGACGTATGACTGTTCAATCACACTCCCGCTGAAAGCTGGATCAGACGTTTATTGCAGCATGGTCCGCAAGCGCAAATGAGATCAGTGCGTGCGACCCAAACAGCCACGTGCACATATTATTTTGCTGTCACCGTGCACTTTCACAGCACTAGCCCGCAGAATATCTCTGCTCATGCCAGAAATATCGAAGCCTTTGAACAGAAAACCATGGCCGCGGATTTTGACACCGATATGCTACAAAAGCAGCCATTTTTTACTCTGAATTTTATATTTGGGAAAACAGAAGGGCCTATAGTCGGAATAGAAAATAGATATTTTCCATAATTATTTTTATATGAAAAAATTTCATATATTACATAATTTCCATACTCTTCCAGACCGAGAAATTACTAGTACTATGCAATATTTCACATATAAAGGTGGTTAGCTACTATCTAGCCTAACCCACATAATCTAAGAACAAATTGTGCATTCTTAAAGTGATTTTGTGTTTCATAGTGAATGGTTATCCTGAATACATTTCCATGCAGTTAGTAAATGATTAAAGTAGGCGGTTCATGGTGGGGTAGCATAGAGCTGTTATTTTTGTCTACCAGCGGTAGGCTCTGAAAGATCTGAGAAAATAAGATGTTTGTGTTCATAAAACGCCCTGGACTTTGTTTACATCCATCACTCAAAATGCCATCTGTTTGAGAGAGTGGAAGGGTGGGTGTGTGTGTGTGTGTGTGTGTGTGTGTGTGTGTGTGTGTGTGTGTGTGTGTGTGTGAGAGAGTGAGTGAAAGAGAGAGATGGCCTACATAGGCACAAACATTTACACTGAAGTTTATCAAGTGTGTCTGAGAGTAAGTTGATACTGAACTAATGCACACAACATTTGTGTGTGTGTGTGTGTGTCTGTTTGTCTGTTAAGCACATAATGACACTACCATCTTTATTGGATCGCATTGTAACACACAAACAGGCACAAGCACATTATATAACGACATATTTATACTTCTTTGTGACTGAAATGCCCTTTACTTCTGGGTAAGAGAACCTGTGCACACTTCATTCAAGGGCCATTCTCTTAACGAGTGTTCCACCCACAACTCAGGGGCCCTCTGGAGACGCCCGGCTGGTACCTTGACTGAGTGTTATGTCACTCAAACGTCTTGGACATACTTTCCACACATGGCGAGTCCTAACCCCTTGTCTATTCCGCGAGCACAAAGGCATCCATTTCCTCCTGTCCTAAATCGTCTCTACTTCACTATGGAAGCACGCTATTGGAGGGTATTGAGTTGTACCTCACTAGTCATGGCCACTGCTTGCGACAGAAATGGGTGCCACAGGACTACAGGGCCCATAACCCTCCGACGTAATGGCCCATAAGCCCTGGCTCTAAGTGTATTAGGGGTTCAGTGCTGAATGCTAGGATGGCATTTAGTGCAGTCAGAAATAGACTTCAGGGTTAAGGGGGCTGGGGGTGGCAAAGCATTTCCACAACAGCTCTGAAGATAAGTGATGGTCACACAGTATGGTCTATTAGTAACTTTACATCCAGCCTGTTGAAGTAAAATAAACCTAATTGTTAGACCACATCTTAAGGGGTGTTAAACAAGCACTAGTCTAACTATCAAAACTATGTTGAATGAAGGTGGTTCAATCTGTTGAAACTTGAGTCAGCCTTCTCACCAAGAGTTGATTGTAAATCATTTCAGAAATTGAGAAGTAAAGATCTTTTAGAGACACACGCACACGCACACGCACACACACACACACACACACACACACACACACACACACACACACACACACACACACACACACTCTTTTCAGCTAAATGAAACCTAAGCCATAGACTACAACTTTGAGCAAAATAATTGTTGTTTTATCCTAAATAGTCTGTCAAATAGCCATGCCATTTATTATAATCCTGTCTAAATAATCTACTGTCTATCTTGCTAATGACAGCTTTAAACGACGGAAGAGAGGTTGATAAATAGATGTGGAGTGAGTGTACAAAATAGCCTTTCCAGTTGTGTAAATAAACTTAAGACTTTCATAATATCCATCTTTAGGCACACGTTTTCTCTTTTGCACACAGAGCCCTTCACTGACTCCTTCACACATCCAGTTCAAACATAATTGCTTGTTTGCAGAAAAAATACTTTTTTTCTAGATTAACTACATCAACTGGACAAAAAGAACAGGCCAGCGTTTCAAAATGTGTTCATAGGAGGTAATGTCTGATGCTCAGAAGTGCTTCTGTACCTGGCCTCAATGCTTTATGATACGGACTAATTTTATTAAATAGCAAACGTCCAATTTACAAAGTTACTAACATTTACATGTATAATATTTAATATTGTGAAGTATTTGTTTTCGTGTTGGCTTGTCTTCTCCGTCGGTGTCATTAGTCTCGATCATGCCCTTACCTATAAGCGTAATACGTGCACTACTTAAGGACGTTTAGCTCGGCAATTAGTTACCTTGCTAAACTTTCCAGATCAAAATTACTTTTCGAAATTGTTCATAATTCTGTGCACATTATGGCAATCAATATTTGGGTCGTCAAACCAGGCAACGCCCGTACACGGTCCGAAAATTATAAGTTTGCTTGCTTTTTCTGTTGAGAATTTCGAGTTAATCTGTTTCAATGTACTGCCATTAGATATTTCACACGTTTATTATTATAAGTATTCCTGCTGGCTACACTCTCATGCAAATATTGAAAGGATCGATAACGCAGACAGAAAGCTCCGATCTCCGTTACATAACGGGATTCCCTAGCTACTGCGCTCTCTAAACTACACTACAGTCCCCTCCGGCTTCGCGTGCACGTGCACATTGAATCTAGCTGGAGTGACAGGCGAGCAGGCTGGCCCTTTACTAGCTCGCCATAGCATGAGCTACTTGATAGCAAGCTAGTTAACATATTCGTTTAGAAAGAAATAGACGTTAGCTAATGCTAACGGTATACGTAACAGCACTGCACCTGTGCAAGCTTCCATCAAGCTAAGCTAGCATAAGATAGCCTATCCGGCCTAGCCCCGGCCCGGGAGAGAGTTTTAGTTTGTCATTAAATCTAAGGTTAGCTCACGTTACAATTTAGATGGCTCATACCGTCATTTGTGCATTTATTCTGAGCTGTCTCTCCTCCTCTATGGCAAGTTCAATTTTATCCAGCTGCCCTCGCACTGTTTCCCTTTGATGGAAAGGGAAAGCTGGATGCAGGGAAGCCATCATGAAAAGCAGCGCCAACTGTTCCAGGGGTCCGGTAGCTGCCTCGTTAGAAAGCCCACAAATCTGCTCCGATCTCCCGTAAACATTCCCCTCTGCGCACGAATGGAAGGGGTGAGGGGGGTCCCTGAAGGAAGAAACTGAGTAGCCGTAGTTCTTGTAGAACAAGGCGGGATCCACATGGCTCAATATTCGAAAGAGTATCCCAGCACACTCTCTGCTGTCAGATCCGAGTAAGGACAAGCACACTAGGAGTTTGGACCGCACAACGGGATCAATCACGTCCGATAAGATCCCCATATCACTTGGGCTGTTCGCTCTGATTTCGAAGTCCCGTAGAACGTGATAGTCTTTCCGTGCGAGGTCCTCAAGACAGGAGCCCAGAAATCGGAGCTCTAGCGGTTGGCACATATGCAGCAATCCACACATGAACTCGATCCGCTTTGAGGGGTTTAAGTGCAGGCCGAACCACTCGAAAACAGTCTCTTTATCCAACTGAGATGGACACCCATGGTGGAGTCGGGGGGATCCCTCTAATCTGTCAGAGGCCGATAAGGGAGTATTGGACCTGGGAATATTATGGATATCGGTCTGTTCCAGCAAGTCGTCCTCGGCCGTATCGTCACCTCCTTCCTCCGCCGTTCTCATCGGTAGCTTCATTTTCAGCATTATCAGCTCGACAGGAAAGGTTTCAAGGCGGGAATCACGGTAAAGAATACATCATCGCCAAGTTTAACCGTTTTGTATTTCAGACTCGACGGAACAAATATAAATATTTTTACAGTGTTATAATATTCACAGTGACTCGCGGAGACCGGGCTGTAGTTTTCTCGTTCACTGTGGACTGCGCTCTGATGTCCCGTCCATCATTGCTAACCCCTCCCCCTTTACAGACTCATACAGGGTCCTAAACTTCCCACGAGTTAAGTTATGAAAATCGTATACTCTGAAAATAAACCGATTAAATTAGATGTTTATTTATTAGTAACCGAACTATCTTATTCATTCACTTTTCATTTTTAAAGATATGCATTGCCAAGAACAACTAGCTATTATTTAATGGATAAGTTATAATAGCTATATACCTATAAATAATATATTTGCATGAGCTTGGACATGGCCACATGCCATGTGTCTCTGACTTGTTATATGTTAATAACGGTTTAGTTCATTGTCATTCAACGTTATGTATCTACCCATTTTATTGTGGAATACCTCAAGAAGATTTCTTTTATTAACGTTATCAGGACAATACTGAACTCTAGTGGTCAATCGTTTCCACTGCAGGTAGAATGGTGAATTGACGCTCCATGCAAGGCTTCTCAAAAACACATTTTAATAGTTTTCATTTATTTAGGAAGTTCGAACAGTGCATGTACTCTATCATATGTAGTTTTGCTCATGCAGAAACACAATGTTTATATTTGGAAAAGCACCCAATTTGCGAAGGATTATTCTTATGTGTTGTTTGATTTCATGTAATGTAAATTGTTCTCGAATTGCCGCCTATTCATAATATTTCTGAAAAGGAGCACATCAGTGTCGACAGCTGGGTGGGAAAGTCCATGTAAAACAGAAGTACGTAAATACCTAAGTTAAGAAGAAAAAAAGAAAAAAAGTTCAACATCTTCAAGTAAGGCTGTTACAAGTTCTTCCAATAGAGGGAACTGATAGATCAGTTAACCAACATTGCAGTCTAGATGTTAAACATTCACAGGCATACTGCATAAAGTAACATATGTTTGAGGTCGACATTTAACTATGTTCCCAGTAATATTGTGTAACTTGATTTGTACTTTAACACTGTGTCCTGTCGATGCAGGATACTACCATTGACCTACAAAATGGATACACCTTATGTTTGCATAACTGTATACATCATTTATATTCTCCTCAATGATTAAGTGGATTGTTTAATTAAAATGTCTGCTTTAATATTTTGCAGGTACCCCTCTTTCTCTACCTCAATCACCCACCCAAATATGAATAAAATCAAGCAGTTGGGGGGACACATGTTTTTATTTTTATTTGGACATTTAAATCACCCTGTACTTCAAGTGTCTATCTATAAGCAAAGTCAGATTAGCAGTTTTAAATAGACGTCTGTTCTTCATCCTTCATCACAAACATTAGCCGATATGCATAAACTTGGTCTACAGAAATAGATGTGCTCAACCTAGACACCCGATTTGGGGTAATATCCAAGCAATCTCCAATATGTGTATCATCAGTGTTGTTCTGTAATTAAATGTGTTGGGAATCTTACTGCCAACTTTATAGACGGGAAAAGGTTTACACTCGTTTTCCTAAGCCTTGAGGGAGGCAGAGAAATCACATGTGAAGTTGAGCTTTCAATGCAACGTCACATTCTTTTGGGGCTATATAAAGACATGTGCTTATAGCACTCTCACATGTGGACTGGGAGAGGGCACAACCCCCACTAGTGGTGACAAGGAGAGTTGTCATTATACTTCACACATGCCATCATCACAGGTTTTCTCCCTGGGCATAGATTATCCACAATTAGTCTTTGGTAAAGAAAGAGGTAAGAATAGGCATCATTCCTTTCAATCTAACCTAACCTATATCATACCATAACTCACCTTTTATTTTCCTCTATGCCATTACTTATATGTGTATATATAAATTGTAAAGATTTTTTCAATGCATTTTGACTGGTAGCAGTAAAATAAGACATTTTTTAGGACTATGCTCATTCGGCAGCGAGTCTGTAAAATAACAAAGATTTTAAACGAGAAGGTAGGCCTCTATACGTTCTTGCTTGTTTGAACAATGTGTTGATGCTGGCGTTGATGACATTTCTTACACTTGACAATTATGTATTTCTCAAATTGTGCTTTTTTGCGTCTAATAACAGTTTGGCTTATCTTGTAATGATGATTTGTGGAAGTTCACAACAGTCGGCTTGTCATTGTCAGTACCTGAATCTTTCCAGAAAGCACACGTTGCTGTTTCAGTTTAGCTGGAGAAGCTGTACTGATGTCCAGTATGCCTCCATTGTAGCCGTTTTGGCGTGGTCACTTGGCAGACTCCAGAAGTCACCAGTTAAACTTGAGTATTTATCTTAGGGTAGGCTAAATATACAGGGCCATGTATCTCATTATGCATGTGTGGTTATGGACCGGAGTTGCTCTTTGCTTTGGAAAAGCAGACTGTGCTTTCTGCTCGTTCTTACCCATGTTACTAACAGATAGAATGATTATATACCCAGGATAGAAAGAATGCAGTCCAGCCAAAGACAGTTTTAATGTCTGTGAGTGACTGCATAGGCAATGGATAGTCTCGAAAATGTATTAAAAATCTTGAAGTTGAAATATTAGCGGTAAAAAAAGAAACCAAAAAAATTGTCGTTTAATGCACATGTGATTATTTAAGTCTAAGGCTTAAACACATAAGTGGCCTTTTTCCAGCTCACCCCAACAAATATTGGCATACGTTTCTCATAAATGACAACAAGCAAGGGTGTATTAATTCATCAGCCCCATTAAGCATTGAATTAATTAGCAGTCACTAATTTATTAACGCAGTGTGCTTTGACTACACAGCACCATTTAATAAATATCCAGCCAGACTGAGTTTAATTAGCCGTCAGAGTATCGTAGGCCAACTAGAAACACAATACGCTAACAAGAGCCGTACATACAGGCTCCAGTGTGCAGGACCCCGGCAGGAGCAAGAAGCTGTGATTGATTGTAATGCAAGTGGTTAGCTGACTGCTCCGGTGACTTTACAAATGTAGCATGGCGCCCCCCCCAGATATTCAAAGTCTGACTTGTGCTTTGCCATGCCTGGTGGAATCACCTGTGTAACGAGTGACGTGTTGGAGCTGGGTGACAGAGAGGAAGGATATCTCTTTGGCTCCTGTCTCATTGGCCCACACGAACAAATCTGCCAGGTCATCCGGGTGAAAAGAATGGAAAATGTTTTGATTTGATGGCTGCATTAGGTGGGGAGCGATTTCCTTGCATGGCCACGATGATGATGTCGATACTGTGCATAAACTATACGTGCAGCATATCTGGCTGTTTTTAGCATGATCACTACTTATTTATAGAGCGACAGCCTACTTTGACATACAAGCCAATATTAGATCAGATATACACAGTGTGCTGTTAATTTTTTAATTGTTGTTTTTCAACATCTACACTTGTTTTAAGGTAATTCCATACATTGAACTGGGATGTGAAGATTGGTTTCATGATCAAGCAGTGGCCCCATTCTTTTTCAACGTAAAGTGTAGCTGGGGCCCAGTTACAGTCCTTTAGTGTTGTAAGAATATAGTTATCATAAACTTCCAATTCCAACTACAACTCACAGCAACCGTTTGCTCTGCTGAAACAAGCTTCCAGCTATTCCGGACCATTTGTGGCGAAGGGTTAAATTTGAGGCCAATTTAAGCATTAACAACTAATTATTAGGAATATTGTAACACTGATTCCCTCATTCACATTATCACACTCACTTGACATCACATGGGGTACATTATGTGATTTTGGTCCATTAAACGACCAATTCAAATCATTCTAACGTGCCTCTATGCCTAAGTGATTTAAGACAAGGCCAGTGTAAGACACGTCCCATATTTATATCCATCTCATTATTTCAGTTCATTGACACTCCAGTCATGTTATGACCAGGATTTGCAAGTCCCTCTGACACACTGACTACCCACAGTAGCAGTTACGACACATGGCAAGTGATTTATGAGCGTGCTGGGTTCCCATTTCCCCTTTATACCTCTCTCTGCGGACCTGTCCGAAGTGCTCTCTCTCTTTCTCGCTCTCTCTCTCTCTCTGTCTTTCTCTCTCTCTCACTTTCTATCTGTTCAGACCTATGGTGGTTATGGCATGGCTGTAACATTTTACTACCTTTCTACTAGGCCACCACAGTCGCGAGAGAGAGAGAGAGGGGGAGAGTGGGAGAGGGAAACAGAGAGAGGGGTAGGTTAGGGCAGATCTGCCCTTGGAGCTGCTCCTTTTGCCAACCATGTCTCCTCAAAATAACTCTGACGTGGAGAGACAGGGGGCAAGAAAGAGAAGGCGATATAAAGGGAAAAAAACAGACAGGGCACCGAGAAAGGAGGTGATATATTGAGAGTGCTGCTGGTAGAGGGACAATGGATACATGGGACTGAGGTAGCAGGTGTGGCATCGTGGACCACAACATTTTTTTTTGTATTTTATCCCAAGCTAAACTTTAAGTGTGTTGCTACGCCTGGTCGACCAGGCCAGCCACCTTCGAAGTGACCTGGAGCAGCCTCAGCAGCCAAGCGTTTGGTGTGAGACTGACCCCGAGCTGAGAGGAGCAAGGAGCTCTCCCCAGAGAGCCGTTTCACTTCCTCAGTTTGAGTCTCCACACGGCAGTGTTTCTCCCTGCTCCTTTTGTGTGGAGAGAACAAAAAAAGATCCCTCTGTTCTTTGTACTAGAGGCTGTACAAAGTGCTTTGTTCCAGTATGCTACAAGCAAATGACAGAGAACTTTCTCATAGACCTGCTGCCTGTCAGTTGATGCAGTGAATCCCACTTCTGAGGGCATCGCTGTGTTTAGTGAGGAGTGACAGCTGGAGGAGGTTGTCTTTTTGAACAGACCTGAGAGGAGAGAAAACGTCACCTGACAGTGCTAGACATCAGAGAGGAAATGGTCAGGCAAGCCTACTGCCACCTACGTGCGTAAGAAAGAGTGAGCATACAAGTTTTCAGCCCATCAGGATGTGTATGCGAGTGTGAGTGTGTGGGTTGTCTGTGTGTGTGTCTGTGTGTGTGTGTCTGTGTGTGTGTGTATGTGTGTGTTTTACACCCCACTTTCACTGGTCCCCACTTGTCCTCAGAGCTCCTGCCAACGGTTGAGACGGTTCAGTCCGGCTGCCATGTTTATTTTCGTGTTGTGCTCACCGAGAGGGCCAAGCAAGTTATTTTCTTTGGCTACGGCTCGTGGTCGGCGGGGCGAGGTTGTGCGGGCCCTAAATGAAAGTGGGGCAGGCTCCACAACAGACGCAGGCCACACGTGGACCGGCGTCACGCAGAGCGATGGCCAGGCCACACCGGGGGACGGCTTTACGGGCCGGCGGGGCGAGGGAGGACACCGCGGAGAGTTGGGAGAGAGATGTGGGCAGGAGACGAGCCGCTGAGGTCTTGTTTCCAACCCGAGGGGCGGACTACCAACACGACATCCTGCTTTATTCATCTCCATTTTATGTGCATTATTTAATGCTGCCCCAAATGACTCTGACTCCGACTGTTTGGGAGTGTGTGCGTGCGTGTGTGTGTGTGTGTGTGTGTTTGTGTTTGTGCTTATGGATGTGGCTGCGTGCACTTGCATGCTGCTACGCTGGTGTGTGTCTGTTGGTCTCTTTGATGGGTAGATCATGCCGCAGTACAAGAAACTTGTGGGCGTTTGGGGTTCTGTTTCTCACTTGCGCGTGTGTCTGCACGCCCAAGCCTTTTGACTGCTGTTGAGAATCCAAACAGATCCGAACGAAGCGAAGAGAGGCCTAACATTTGTCGTCTCGCAAAAGCAGACAGTGAGCTCTCTTTAGACGGTGTAGGACTGAGTGGGTGTGATGCCGTCTAACGAGGCATGGGGCCTGGGAGGCAGAGAGCCGCGCGGCTAAAACTCTCTCCCTGACAGACCAATTACACTTTCACTAGCTACTGTACGCTCAGAACGCTCTGGTTGGCACACCCGACGGGAGTGGATTCGGTCTCTCACACTGATTTAGCTTTTGGGAAACTGACATAATCAGGTCTGAGTATGATACAGAGATGTCACCCCACTAAATTGCCTGTTTAATTTTTGAGGGAAACACTTTATTTTCGCGTCCTTTTAAGGAATCATGCTCACTTATTTTGACATCTTTAGGCTATGCTGGTTGGAAAACCAGACTGTAGTTGACGGGCAGCTCAAAGAAAGAGTGAGAATGTAAATAAATAATGTGATCTTATATTGAGAAAGTTGTCTGAAAATCTTTCTAAACCTTGGATACATTTTAAACATCACATTCTTAAAAATGTTAATGTCTGATATATCTTCTCAATGTCATTAAATGTTTAAACCAAAGAAGAAATATAAGCCTTGCTCTCTATTAATGTCTATTATCTGATCTCTTGTATACTAAAGGTACTGCATTCTGGACTAGACTCAATTTGACTGGACTGAACTAAACTGGGTTCAAAATCTGTACGTCAACCATGTGGTTGCAAGTCAAGTGTATGGCGTGCTTATGGTTCCTGGTCCGTGCACAAACCAAAGAAGACCCTGATGATGTCAGAGCGGGTAGGTTGTGTAACTCATGCCATTGTTAGACAACACTATCTATACAACAGTGGTAGATGACAAAAAAGCACAAACATTATGACTTTTATTACTATAGTGTTTCGTGTTGTGCCAAAGCAGTTTGTGAGTGTGTGTGTTCTGTGTGCATATGTGTGTGTGTGTGTGTGTGTTTGTCTGTATCCCAGGCTGTAGCACCGCTGTGAACGACTTGGTCTACATCATCGATGGCTCCTGGAGCGTGGGGAACAGAGACTTTGAGACGGCCAAGAGGTGGCTGGTCAACATCACCAGCGGCTTTGACATCAGCTCTCACTACTCCCAGGTACCGTGCGCCCCCTCTGTGCCCTGACAAAGATCTGCCACCTCAGTCCACGCCTTGCTGTTTCAACAGCATCTCTTTGAGAAATAGATGGATCCTCATTCAATGTTGTTGTGCTTGTACATTTAGATAGGGAGGATTCCTTTTTTTTTCATCACTCCCTAGTTCGGATTCAGAGTCTTTGGTTCCGTGTGTATGCCGGTGGTGTTGTCACAGGAGTGAACGGTTCGTGCTCAGTTCCTGAGTGAGTCTGTGTCTGCAGGTGGCGGTGGTGCAGTACAGCAGTACTCCTCGTCTGGAGATCCCACTGGGCAAACACCAGAGTGGAGCGGAGCTCATACAAGCCATTGAAAGCATAAGATACCTGGGGGGCAACACTCGGGTAGGTGGAGCGTGTGCACATACAGAATGTGAAAACATGTGCGCACACGCACATGCGAGCTTACACATACACACATGCTCACACAAATACATCCTTAACAATAATACTACATAAATGAAGTTGCGTTATGTCTGATATAAATATTTATTAACGTTGTTATTATTTTTTTATTTGATTAAATTAGATAACATTTTTATTGCATTGCACAGAGAATAGGTACTGAAAAAAATATACTGTTTAGCATTTAACCAGATGCAAATTCATGTTAAAGTGCAGCGTACATATGTACATATGTAGAGGCAGGATTATTAAATGAATAATAAGGGGCACTATGATTATGCTAATACAGTAGAGCAATATTTAAAATAAAGTACTGGTGTTGGTAAGTTTAGACAGTAAAATAAACTACAAGTTTAACATGCACAGTATATTACAAGTAAGTGTTTGTAATATTCACCAGCCAAATAGGGCGATTTAGTCACTGGAAGAAGGCGTGTGGGGGTTGAGTGGTATCCCTGGTTGGGGCTATAGGGGGCTATTCTCCAGGGTGCAGAGTTGAGCAAGGTGTCATCTACAGGGAAGAAGCTGTCCCTGAGCCTGCTTGTCCTTGAGCGGAGACACTTCTAGCGACTCCCGGAGGACAAACTGACTGGGGCAGGGGTGAGAGGGGTCCCTGGCGATGTTGCACACTTTCCGCTAGTGATGGATAGCCTTATGCCTTTAGCCCTATGCACTTTACATAACAGAGAATCCAAACAAAATAGCTATAACCAAAGGCAAAGGAATTGCAGCACCTATAAAACGGACTAATACAGCCTATACTCATTCCCTGGGCCTATGTTTACTTCAAAGTTGTACAATCTGTTTTGAAAGAGATGGCTGATCCAGCTTCTCAAATACGCTTTTGAAGTGAATTACACAATTTTAGGGGCATGAAGGCTAATCGCTGCCTCTCCGTTCCTCTTATTATTCACCTTGGGGATCATAAACAAAAAGGTGTCTGAGATTGCCAGGCGCATCGTCAACCAGGGCCGTCTCTCAGACGGTGTGGTTTCCGACCCCTCGTGTCTGTGGTCCTTTTTGTGAGCGCGGCGGTGGTGGTTTGTGTTTCAGACGGGCCGAGCCATCAAGTTCGCCGTGGACCACGTGTTCTCCTCCTCGGGGAGGGGGGGCAGGGTGAAGAACCGCATCGCCGTGGTGGTGACGGACGGCAAGTCCCAGGACGACGTGGTAAAACAAAAATATGAGCCTCTGGCAAACTGCGATTGTGGACCTTGTTGTTGTAGCTTCAATTTGAAAGCGATCGTTTTGTAAATGTTCCTATGCTTAGTTCTCTCCTGCACCTTGAGACACACAGACGCTCATTGAACGCCAATGGAGAGCCCCTGCAATTAAAATGAAATGGCTCACATTCAAACCGGTGACGGGGAAACACTGCTTGAAAAGAATACGAAATCCTGCTAACTGAATCACTTTGAATTCCCAATTTCTCGAATTGCCTTGTGCAAACTGTTTTGCTTGATTCCCTCTACAACGGGGCTTGTGTGCACTCTCCTTCTGTGAGAGAGCCGATCCCTAGATCAGAAGATAGCCCGTTCCCAATTGGCCCTTGAGCACCGACCACCTCCGTTCAGTCCTTGGCTCTCTCCCCGGCTAATCCACACCACCATTTTCCCTCCTCCTCCCTAAGGTGGACGCCAGCGTGGAGGCACGGGCCCAGGGCGTCACGGTGTTCGCCGTGGGCGTGGGCAGCGAGATCGCCACCTCGGAGCTGGTGTCCATCGCCAACAAGCCGGCGTCCACGTACGTGCTGTACGCCGCGGACTATGCCGACATAGAGCGCATCAGGGAGTCCATGGAGCAGAAGCTGTGCGAGGGTAGGTGTCGCGATACGTGAAGACATCCAAGCGAACCGTTACTTGGCAGGTTTACGCACGTAGACAAAGGCCTACCGTGCACCTGCGGTATAGGCATCCGACGTCAACATGAAACCGCATTCAAAGGGACACGCTCGCTTCAACGTCCCTTTTTGCCATATATGTGTGTGTTGTAAACACCTATAGACGCACTCACTCTCTCTCTCTCACACACTAACACAGAGACCCACACACACACACGTACCACCCCACATGTAGACACACCACACACGCCAGAGGTTTCTGAGCCAAAGCCATGGACATGGGACAGTGGCAGAAAAGGGGAAATGAAAGGGGCGGTGGAAGGAAACAGATGTGATCGTTCTCTTTGTTAGTGCCAACTTCACCACCGTGGCAGCAGCTGAAAGGCACTTTCCTCTAACCAAATCCTCGGGAGAAATGTGTCAACAACAGCTAGTTAGAGGCGGTACAAACTCATTCATCATGTCGAAAACAACAAACAGAGTCCATATGCCACTAAATGATATCCTCATTCCATTTGTATCTCTCTGAAAGTTTAGATTGGACTGGAAGCAGCCAAAAACAACAAAGGGATTAGGAAGTTGATAGTGACGGTGCGTCCTAAACCATCGTTAACTCTTCTTCTCTTGTTTCTAAACTTTTCCTCCACCCTCAGAGTCAGTTTGTCCCACGCGCATCCCGGTGGCATCCCGGGACGAGAAGGGTTTTGAGCTGTTGCTGGGAATGAACATCCACCTGAAGGCCGAGAAGATCCCGGGCTCCCTGGTGTCAGAGGCGGCCTACTCCCTCACCCCCTCCATGGACATCAGTGAGAACACCAGGTACCCTAGGCTAGGAACGGGTGGCGTGGCCCGTGCCTAGATATAATGTCATTTTAAGTTTTTAAATTAAAATAACCTACTGCAGACCTTTTTATGTTCATCGTCGTATTCAGTAATGTTGTTGCTGTGGCAGGGAGATGAGCTATGAAAAGGAAAAAAGACTGTAGCGGCGAGAAAGAACACACTGTGTGGATAGAAAATATTAAATAAAATACCATGGAGACGTGATTTATTATGAATAAACACAAGTGTAAAATGTATTATTGACTAAGTATCAGAAAGTGCAGAATGGGTCAGAATAATTTTTCCCCTCTCCATCCTCAGTCCCAGAGAGCTAAATAAAAGAGTTCCAAAACACTAGTTTTTTTCCACGCGCAGGGCATGACACACGCCTGTGACGCAAGCAAACAACATCCATACAGACATGGAGTATGGAACGTCGGGCATGCTTCCAGTAGTGGAACATTTCATGTTGACGACTTCCTCTACCGAAATACAAGGAAAGACAAGCAAAGTGGATAATGACTGTCGATCCTAAAATAGCCACCCGGTTCAAAAAAGATGTCTGTTGTGTTGGAGAACTTTCTTTCTGCTTTAAAAAAGGATTGACGTGAAAGCCCATGCGCTATAATATGAAACAAGTATGAATTGCAGCACTGTCTCCTTTCCTTTTTCCCTCTCCGTCCACCAGGGACATCTTCCCCGAGGGCCTCCCTCCATCCTACGTGTTCGTCTCGACCCTCCGTCTGAAGAAGGTCTCCAGCAAGGCCAACTTTGACCTCTGGAGGGTGCTCTCTAAAGACAGCGAGACGCAGGCCGCCGTTACCTTGGACGGCGGGAGCAAAACGGTGATCTTCACCACGACCTCTGCCTCCGCCCTGGAGCAGAGGTTAACCCTCCGCGGCTTTGAGGTTGGTGCCCCCATCTGTGAATACAAATCACACTTATACCGTGCTCGCAAATGTGCTTCCCACGGGTGCACTATTCAACACTGTTATGCTATTTTTACTGTTAGATAACGTCAGTTTTCACACAATTAGGCATTGAACATGTAAAATTACAGTTAGCAGCGGAATGCCAGCTTATTTCAAAAGAATTAAACTGTTGAAACACTTAGCGAGCCACCGGAGAGTGCAGTCTGTCACTTAGAATTCTCCTTCTCCTTTCCCTGCTCATTTGAATAGGAGGCGACCGCGACGAAAACAGGCTTTATATTTTCTCTCCCAGTCCCCATTCATAGTCACGTCGAGCGGTTGAAACTAGAAACATATCTTGCCAGGAGAAAACCTGTTTGAGAAACCCCCACATCCACACGCTCTTCACCTTTATTTCCAATTGGTTGGAAACCCCTACTCACACCCCACTGTGCAGGGCCGTATAGTCATCGGCTGAGAGAGTTGGCATCGGACCCATTTTGGTCCCAGGAGTTCTAACGTGTTTTCCGTTGTTCCATCGAATGCTGTGTCCTCATCCACTGAGTCTGATGGTTTAGGCCCACTGGAAAGGTTAGATTTTGTCTGGAAAAAAACAGTGCCAAGGAAAAACGCCTTTTAGGTTCAAAGCAACATAACTTCCACAGATTGGTATTGCTGACTGCCGGAGAGATGCCCAGGTGCCACAAGTAATGCTACGGCTAGGTCTGATTGATATTTTTAAGGTTTCCACTCGTAGATGGGACATAGATGCATTCACTTGAAAAAGTTAATAAGCCTGCCAAAAATATATAGATATAGGCTTTTTAGGGGCTCCAAGTGCTTTACTGTTTGCCAATAGGCAAAAATACAAATACGTTTTACTACAGCAAGTGTTGTGTGTGTGTGTGTGTGTGCATGTGTGTGTATGTCTTTTGTCCTTGCTGTTCTGTTTGGGTCGTCAAACAGGATCTCTTTGATGGAGGCTGGCACCAGGTGAAGCTGCTGGTGAGGCAGAGCCAGGTCACTGGTTTTCTAGATGACCACCAGATACAGGAAGTGGCAGTGGAACCAGTGGAGCCCATCTACATCAATGGAAAGACCCAGGTTGCTAAGAGACACCGGGCAGAGACCACCGTTCCCGTGAGTTTTAGGTCAACAACTGAAGGCACTGTGTTTTTGTCATTTCTCTCAGTATTATAGTTGATAAGCTTGATCATTCCATACAGATTTATTAAATAATATGCACGAAAGCACGTAGCAACAAATGCTCTATCGATCCCTCGATCAATCCCTGCACGACAAAACAGACTAATCGGGGTCCGTGGGATATTTCTGCTTCCTGTGTCAATAATTATTCACTCAGAGATTCCTATTGGGAGGGGGCAGGTTAAACTACTCTGTAGATCTTAATTATTTCCACCCAAAAATATAATTGCTTCCGTTTTCTCTTGAGCTCACCACTGTGTCAATAAACCAGGGGCAGTAGACCCTGAAATAGAACAACACAGTGCATTTGGAAGCCACCCATTTTGTCAGAGGAATGCGCTGTGCACGGAGGTGTAGGGGACAGTGCACTGGCTATGGTTGGCTCAGTGTTTTTACAGAAGCCCTAATGGAACATGTAGTGAGAACGATGTGCAAAATGTGGCGCACTCTACAAAAAGTCATCAGCAGCCCGGCGTTTTTTAATTATTCCACGCCTATAAAATAGTGTTATTGTCGTCTTTGTGGACCGCGTTGAGTTCCACAAACAGCAGGAGCCTGGCGGTGAGCGAGTGGAACTGTTCCGACGGTAGACTTGACCGCCCTTGACTGCTCTATCTCCGTTCAGGTGGATATCCAGAAGTTGCGTCTGTATTGTGATCCTCACCAGAGCGAGAGGGAGACGGCATGTGAAATCTACTCTGTGGTAAGACGGGCCAGGAACTCGCCCATGGGCCGGTGGGGGGGGGGTTGGGGGGGATGGTCTGTGGGGTGGGGGGAGAAATGCAACCTCAGTAATATCCCCACCCACCCTTAGGTCATACTGCGACTGAAGCCCATCGAAGTCCCATAACTTATATTTACAACGCCTCCTAAAACAAATGTAGGAGCATTTTAGGACCAGTCAGCTCTTGCATGCGTCCCTCTGCTTTGGATTCCGGTGGCTGAGTCAGGGAGGAGATGGGGGCAGGCCGGGGCGGGGCGGGGGCGGGGAGGAGCTAAGCAGGTGAGTGACCTCGCCGATAAGCACCCCTTATCAGAGGGGGGCGTTTGGTAAGCGGCAGGGCAGATCCTGGAGTTGGCGCGCGGGGCATGTCGAGGCGGGGCCGATTGCATCTGGACACCGGCAGACGCACTTTTGTTTACAATATGTATAATGTATAACGGGGCGTGAAGCTGGCAGATAAACATGTTATTTCCTCTCTTTTCCCTCTCTATCTCCTCCGCCTCCACCTCTGAAGGATGATGAGAGGGTAAGTGGAGCAAGCAACCGTCGCGCACACAAACACCACACATTGTCTCTCTCAGAATAAACGGTGGGTTTAGGGGTGGCAGCTTCTTTTCTTTGGGAACGTACAGATAGTACCCACTGATTAAAAGACAACGTCAGGTAGATAATGGCATCCCTGCAGGCCAAGTCCAACCGATTTAAAGCAAATTGTCACCCACGTTCTCCAGCACAAAACTGGATGATTGTGTGAAGCGGTACGCCGTATGTAAGTCCCACTCAGTCACATAATCATGTACATTTCGATCAAACCAAACCGATAATCACATGCTTTCGATCGCGTCTTGTCCCTTGTTTTCCATTCAGTGGATATTGGTCTCTATATTGAGTGACAGGCTGTCCATCATCGTAGCATGATGCTTAGCGTCACATTTCTTTGGCACTTGTGTAGTGTCCTCTGAATCGAACCGAACCAGTGGAGGAGGAGGAGTGTGACTGCACCACCGGACCACCCGGATCTCCCGGTCCACCTGGACCCAAGGTACTGAACATATACGCACACACACGCACCCACGCACGCACGCACTACCAGTGCATGGCTGGCAGGAGATGGGCAAGCAGTCTCTGTGAGGCTATCCAGTACATTCACCATTAAAAGGGTTTTCCCACAGTTTGTATTCACCCCAGCTTTAACATAAAGAATTCATATATTTTCATAAATAATTCACATAACATCCTCTGCTGATACATACGTTCAACCAGATCAAATCACATAGAAAACGCAAACATCAAACCAATGGCTACCTGACACACTCTATTTCAACCTTGTGCAATCTGCAGAGTTGTGCCTGGCCAATGCTGGACACGGTAATCCTACTGGAGTCAGCACAAACAAATGCCCCCACTACAGCGTGTGCATGTACAGCCGTGTGCGCTCAGGACTGAGGCCAGTCAATGGTTAACGTGCTCACCACACCACTGACCATGCCACCTGTGCATGAACATACTGTAATCTGTAACCCTGTGTGGATGTGGAGTCTGGAACTTTTCTACACCAGTTGGTGAACGGACAATCTATTTGTTGTTTTCTGTCCTCTGGTTTGATTGTAGTCCTGGTGCTTGTGTCGCTTTCTCTCTGTCATGCAAACTCACAAACACACACACCGCCCGTTGCCCACACACACACACACACACACACACACACACACACACACACATCCTTTCTGAAAACCTGATAAATTGTTTTGTCGTCTCCCTCCAGTGGTTTCAACATCGGAGCTTTAAACGCTTCAATTATCAATGGGAAGGTAGCGCGATCACTTTCTGATTTATTACCCTCTAGCCATTCCAGAGGTGCTTTTTGTGTTTCTCTGGGTGTTTGTGTTTGTCTGCATATTTGTGTGTGTGTGTGTGTGTGTGTGTGGAGTGTACAGAACAGCTATGCTTCATCAATCATTACATAGACCACAATCCTTTATTGCCTCTGTATTTATTTTGTTTGAAAAAAAGAAAGAGGTCTGAAAAGCGAACCCTCTTGACTTCACAGGAACAAGCCATACATTCAGTATTAATCCGAGGCTTAGCTCTGGATACATGTACGTTCCAACTAGCTCCTAAACATATTAATTAAACGACAATTAGGATGTTTACAATGTGTTTACAACGCTGATGGACTCAATTATTTCTCATCGTGAAAATAATTTGGACGAACTAAAGTTCAATTTCATGTTTAATTGTTTTGCACTTGGCCGCAATGATTGTACATCATTTGAATCCAAGCGTTATATGGCCTGGGCAGAGTGCTGTTTTGATTGGCTGGTTTTATGCCATAGGGTTTCCGAGGCGAGAAAGGAAGGGAAGGACCACCGGGGCCCGATGGTAAGCCTGTGAGTACTCGCCAATATCCTTCAAACAACCTCCACATCAAACGTCTTCTTATTTCCCCCGAGTATCCCAGACACCACACCACCCCAGTCCCCGCAACGCCTCCTTCTACCTCCACACTCCTGCAACCCGTATGGCCTTTTTCTTTATGCATTGATTTGGAGCGTTTGCTCTACAAAGATGTTTTTCTCTTCCAACCTCCTAAGTGGATGATCAGATTTCTTCGGGTAATAAACATGCATCAGGCAGTATTCACGATCGGTTTTGCTGTTGATGTTTTTCTTTTCTGTCTCTCTCTCTCGCCACAGGGTCAAGGAGGGATACCCGGAGAGTCCGGAGAGCCTGGTCTTCCAGGGGAGCGGGTGAGACACCTACTGATCACCTCTGCATAATTGATCCCTGTTTCCTTTCGAGTGGGCAAAGCACTATGCTAGGAGAATACCAGAAGGTGCAGCGTGTGAGGAGTCGGTTGCGGGCGTGTGTGTTTGACTAGTAGACTTGTGTCTCTTTCCCATCACGTGTCTCATGGACCCTATAGGGAGAGCCAGGCACAGCAGGACCTGGTGGTCTACCTGGCCCACTGGGCCTGAAGGTAAACCAGATGTTTATCATTCAGCCTTCACACCAAACAACTATGATGAAAGGTGATAGTACCATTAGGGTTATGGAGATGTGAGCGTTGCTGCAGTGTGAGGTGCACGTGCTCCCTGACTGAAATGAGAGCAGAAGCATTACCCTGGCAGTCCTTACATGGCGCGGCATGGTGGGCGGTCGCCGTTGTCAACGGCTTTGGTAGATACTAACTCGCGGCCCTTTCCCCTTGTTTCTAGGGAGAGAGAGGGGATCCGGGGTTGCCAGGGGAACCAGGACCCCCAGGACCCAAGGTGAGAAATGTCAACACGTTCGGGGTTCATTCACTGTTGACTTCCTCGCCTTGCGACGGAGGAGAGCTGGAACAGCACTCATAAACTCAAACCGCTCGATAAAAAAACAAAAAACGTTTTTGTCGTCCAAAGTTCAGTGGCACAGATGCATCCAATTGAAGTGTACCGGTATAAATCATCCGGCAGGAAGCTGACAAAATACCAGAGCGGTGTATGTCCCCCGTCCCCCGGTCCCCTAAACCAAGCCCCAGTACCCAGGACGCCGCTCTTTATTCTGCAGCCTTCTCTGCTGCTCGGCTTCAAAGTTTACCAGGAAGGTCCACATGCCACAGTCCCAGAGCCCAGCGGGCCTTCTCCTCATCAGACCGTGTCTGAACCATCATCATCACACGCCCCTGTGTATCGGTTCTGCCAGCGCAAACCTGCTGAGCTATGTTGGGGTGCTGATCTTGGATCAGGCAGCCTGGACTATGGTGGTCAGGGTGTTTGTGTGTGAGTGTGTGTGTGTGTATGTAAGAGAGAGAGAGAGTGTGTGTGTGTGGGAGAAAGAGAGAGAGAGAGAGAGAGAGAGAGAGAGAGAGGGAGAGCGAGAGAGAGTGAATATGTGTGCTCAGAGAGAAAGCTACAGTATATGTGTGTAAACCTCACAGATCCTTGCAGGACATGGAGGGATTTATTTTCTCATGTGGAATATCAAAACCTTCCGCAGATTTAGGCGCGCTACAAAGGGGAGAAACGGCAACCTGCATGACTAGAGCCCAAAATAACTTTGTTCTTGATTGATTGGCACATTTTGTGTGTGTTACTTTGTATATGTAGGAAACAGAGAGAGAGAGAGAGAGAGAGGGAGGGAGGGAGGGAGAGA
>JAVQJS010078844.1:0-18134 GCA_036024795.1 Galaxias rostratus
CTCTGTTCTACGTAGTTGTTGCCTGCCTCGTCATAAGAATTTCTTTGCTCAGAATGATCCTGTATTATACTGTGCATTTGACAAATAAAACACTTTGAACTTTGAACTTTGAACTTATAAGTTCGTTATTTTCAATAAACAAAATGATCTTTCAACAGAAGTTAGCAAAACACAAATTAAGAAATTTCAGTACTAATTTGTAATACAAATGGTTGTTGAATAAACAAATACAGACTATGATGAACCAGACTCAACAGTTGAAGGTTTTTGCACCAAAGTAAAGGCTCATTGTGTGTTTTCATGTAGATCAGTCCAGCTGATGTTTTTCATATTAATATAACTTATCATACCTTGGCAACATTATTTTTCTGAATTCTGGTCAAAAAAAAGTTTTTTATTTTTAATTTTTAAAGGGAACCGTCCGAAGCATTCCATATTCATTTATTTAGAAAATGTAATATACTCGGTGACCAGATTCCACCATAGCAATCCTCCTAAACTCAAATTTGCATGATGAAGGATTATACGCAACTGGACTCAACGAAGACTCCGTGGCGAGAGCAAAGAACGTCCTCTCCCATGGTGTAGCTGATAGGAAGATGGTCGGCACCGTGTTCACTCTGACTTGTGACCCTCATGCTAGCAAAGACTGTCACTTCCTTCCTGTTCACCAGGCTGGTCACAGACCTGGGACCTGTGCAAGCCAGCACACCGAGTCTGTCACAACTCAGCCGTAGGAAAAGATACGAACGCATTCCCACAATCTGAGTGATTACATCTATATCTGAATTAAGCGAGTTTAACCCACTCATGCAAAGTTTGAATTGAAAATACAGTAGGAATATATGACACACTTCTGAAATGATTTCTGCCTTTTTTAATGAAACAAATTGTTAATAGACCTCTATTATTTTCATTACCAAATAATTAACCAAATATTTTTGGATTGTTCTTTCCTTGTGTATTATTAGGTCTGCATACTTAGACCTATCTAACTGAGACAGGGAAACTTGGAAAAATTGCCATAAAACACCATAGAGGTATTCTTACCAGGGTGAATACAAGACCTGTAAGTCCGACATCTCAGCACTTTCAACAGCAGAGAGACAGACTGGCCACTTAGCCAACAGTGGCCCCCGTGGAGATAAATCAAAGGCCTATCTCAGGGCCGTCCACAGTGATTTGCAATATGACCGTCCAGCTGTTGGACTGAAAAAGTAATGGTTGATTGGACTCTGTGGCATCTTGGCATGGGGAACAATTCAATTTCCCTGTGATGGATGGCCAGAGTGAGCTGGACCTGAGACAACAAGCTGAACCTGACCTTAGACGGCCAGTGTGATGGTACAAATTCTCACCACTATGGCCACAACACGAGAGCAAGCGAGAGGTGGTGGAGAAAAAAATAACCATTAATCCAAAACAACAGCCAGTCTATGCCTTCCTTGCATATGAGGTAATTGATTATCTCGTTCTTCCAAGTCTTGATGTTCTCATTTCGGTTTTTGCTGTGATGCTTTTTTCTCAGGCGATTTACTGGTGCACAGGCAGGCTTCAGGGAGCGTTCTAGTACAGCCTTGACAGTTCTCAAATAATAACAAACAACAGAAAAACTACATCGCTGTTTTTGATACGGTAATGTTGCTCCGTATAATTTTTTCTCAAGTGGAAATTACTACATATATTTTTGGTCAATGGAAAGTTGTAAAAGGTCAGTGTTTAGAACAGTTTTGAGGAAAATGGAGCTGGTGATTAACCAAACATAAAATCAAACATTAACCCTACATCAAAAAGATAAACCTAAAGTTGCTAGTTGAGTGATCTATGTTGCTTCTCCCTGATTAAAAGGTAAGCCAACGATTAACAATAACAATAATAATTATTTAAAAATGTTGTATTATCTTTATACTAGTCACAAGGTTTGCCACATCTTTATGCAATACATAATATGGCTGAGGAAACATTTGATTTAACTTTTTATTTTATTTATTTATTTTCATCAGTAACCTACCATTTAGACCAATTCTCCATCCTAACAGATTCATTTCAGTTCAGATGCATCAGACATCATAATACTTAATGTAAAAAGCGACGTAGTCCCCATAGGACTGTGCGAACTCAAATAATACCGCGTGGCACTTCCATCCTAAAAGGGAGGAGGGGCGTAGGGGTCAAATTTCGTTGAAAAAGTTTGAGCTTCCCCTTTTCCTAGGCGTTCTCTTAGCGCCGAATCTGCATTGATCCGCGGCTTGCTAAATACAAAATGGCCTCAAACTTCATTAGAAAGTCCATCCAAATGATGTAGAGCTCTTAGATAAAATTGCGAAGGCTCCACGCTATGCTTCTCATCTCCACTCGATGTAGGCATCCTTACCAGAAGCAGGAGAGAAAAAAAGAGAAACAAAAAACTTTTCCTCTTGCTGGTGAAGGAGAACCAAAGATATGGATGAAAAAGAAAAATATGTTTGAAGAAGTAAAGACAATCTTTCAATCTAAATATGCCAACTATAAATTATGACAAAGCACGTGCCGATAGTAGCTAACGGAGAACATAAGACAAAAGTTTAGGATAGTTTGGGACAAAGTATGGCGCGAGAGGTTGGAGAAACAGAAGGTGCAACAGTTAAAAAGCAAAGAAAGAAGAAAAGCAAGAAGGAAATTAAAACCAGGACTGTGCATGCAAACATATTGTATGATCACGCGAAAGGAGTAGATAATCCAAATAGACACTATGCCAACAATAAGATCAAAACGACCAAATATACGCTTCTCTCTTTTCTACCGAAGAATTTATTTGAACAGTTTCATAGGTTTGCCAATGTCTATTTTGTTTTCATCGCGTTGTTGAATTTTGTTCCCGTTGTCAATGCATTTCAACCAGAACTTGCATTGGCACCAGTTGTATTCATTTTGTCTGTCACTGGAATCAAAGATCTATGGGAGGATTACAGGAGACACAGATCCGACAAGGAAATAAACCATATAGATTGTCTTGTCTACAGCAGGTAAGCATCGGCAACATTCAACTGTATTGGCCTGTTTCCTTCCGTCATGTTGATTACTTTTGTTTAATAACATCATTTCCCACAGATCAGTTGCATTTTTTAGAAGACCCACTGTGCCGTTTTGCTTGTTTTACAACACACACGGCACTGAGTCAACAAACTAATCTAAACAGATTTGAAAGAGCAGGATGTAGCCAAAATATCGCGAAAAACTTTTATTTCAAAAAGAGAACCGATGTAATCAGTTCCAGGAATTTATCATGTTAGGTTCCACGATGGCAATGAATTCGTGGCCTAGCCATAGGGCTGGTGAGTACAGAGGAGTGTTACAGGTAGCATCTCTGTGAGATTCATTGACACATTACATTCAGGTAGCATCATGCTACCCATTTTGTTTTTGCCACATGCCTTGTTTACTTAGCCTATCTGGCACAAGTGCTAATATCAAATTAGTTTGTCTTAGTTGGTAGACTTCTATTGGATGATGTATAGTAAGATCATGCCATACAACAAGGCAATGCTTGAAGTGCACTGTAATGACAGGAAAGTAGACTCTTGCATATTTCTTTGCTTAGTTTAATCCGTATGTACATGCAAATTAATCTGCTGTGGGCTACATCCTTACCCTAGTTTTAAAAAGCACCATGATAAGTATTTCTTCGAAATCGAAAGTTTGACAGTTACATCATATCTCACAAGGAATAAGATCCTGGCAAAGCAAGCATTCTATGAAGGCCATAATTTTGGGTATTTTAAATTGAACAATTTTAGAATAATCGAGATAGAATTTGTAAATGTATTGTAAAAGAAAGTATATATTGAAGCTTGGTAAATCATTAATAGTGACCTGTAACACTCTACAGATATCTAATTTCAGGCAAAACCTTGTCTTTAAAATGGCACAAAAAGTAAATAAATGATCAACCACATCATTGTCATAAAATGAACAATAAGTTGGCTAAACTAGCACTGTTTTAATCTCTGGTGCTCTTATAAGGTTTGTATGTATTTCTATTTGCATGAATGTAATACCTATTTATTTTAAGCCTTATGTGTAGACAGTGTATTCGTCAAATGAAAAGCAGCACTGTCTGCCATGCTCAGGCCTGGGTTCACCATAGTCAAAAGCCTCAGTGTTTTGTGACTCAAACATCTTGACGTAGCAATAGGGCCAAGCTGTTCTCAGGGCTAGATATATAATTGGATTTTCCTCTTTTTCTGCTGTTGTCCTGGTCAATATTTAGCAAAACCTTCCTCCACAGCCCTTAATTGTAAACTTAAGTTTTATGTTGTTGTGTTTTTTTAACTTCATTTTACTCAATGGTGATATTTGGTCTTGTTTTACTATGTATTTTGTTCTATACTGTATGAATACGCTTACTTTTAGATAATGTTTTTAGAGTCATTAAATGCTAGTATTTACTGAGAATATAGGATGCAAAAAAGGGACTAGGCCCTCTCATTCCTTGTAACTGATTCACAGGACTAGTTTCCTCTCTAGATATATAGGACCTACTCGTATAACAAATCCCTTGGATGATCCCAAGTTACGGCTTCGGGCCATGTGAAGAGTTGTTAGGGGGAAATTGCTTGGCAACATATTAACACCTGATTTAACCTGTCAAGCGCATACAATTCCAGATAACAGAAATTCAGGTTTACCAATAAAATAAATGAGAATATTTTTAATTTGTCCAAGTAAACTATGCTAGCTATAGGGATTACAATAGTCTACTGAAATCTAACGGGCCGACTTTTTTTTTTTTTTGTACAAGCATCTTCTATCAGTGTTGTACTTGCAACATAATCATGCATAACACGTAATCATGCTTAAGATTCAGTAAAGTGTACGGTGAGTTCATGGCAGGCTTTCGACTTTGATCAAAGATGAAGTCCTCCCCTCCCCTGTTTTCGGATGTACTTTTTGACACCCATTGTTGCCTGCATTTGAATGGCTTTTGTATCCATTCAAATAAACACCATACAACATAAATCCAGCTAGTAGAACAACGTTAATAGCCTGACATCTTTTTCTGCAGGGTTTGATATATGTCTTATTTACTTTGGCTACAGTCTAGAGGATGTTCATATCAAAGTGAAAACGAACGCTTGACATTCTGGTCTTGATGCTGCCGGCCTTGTCTTCTTGTCCACTGCACAGTCCCTGGTTCGTGGTAATCAATATTGGTAGCTGGTGCCGAAGAGCGTAGAGAGGTGATAGGTGTAAGTTATTTTGGGACTCAACAACCAGCCCCCATGTGTTACGCAGGAAACGCGAGGGTTTCTGCGTGAGTGTTTAAAAGGGTGTAAACTGTGTAGATGTGCGAGTTGATAACCGAGCACTGCAGGTTTGACCTAAAGACCATCTGCGTCTCTTTTTCTTGTGCACAGAAAATAATTCTAGCAGACATTTTGTTTTGTTGTTACAAAATTAGTACAAGAGTACTGTTCATCCACCTTACTTGAAATGGTCCATTTCAAAGCCTGTTTTTATTTTTATGGAACATTTATACACCTCACAAATATTTTAGGAGCCCATTTGGAACTTATTTTTCCATGAAGTCATGTATCTAATGCTCACACTGTCTTTCAGTGTTCTTCTCTAGTCAATCTGGCCACCCAGGAGGAATGCATTTCTTTCAAAACGTATAACTTATAAACGTTTATACTTTCTTTAAAAGTATAATTATTTAAATAAAGCCATTTCTAACCCATCAGCATAGAAATCAAACTTGCATATTAGTTGTGATTTCAGGGAAAAACATAACTTCCCCGACACAGCGATCCCCCCATAATGAATGTTGAGTTAGACCTTGAAATTCATGTTCGGATTCTAGAATCTGAGTCAAAAATTCACTGGAGGGGTTGTTGCGCTAGACGTCATTAATGCATGAACGGGTTTGCCATTAATAAATAACTAATTTGAGTGGTTCCTACAATGCTTAACGCTCTCGGGTTGGTTTTGGACCGTTGCCTTATCTTTGGGGATCAATGCATTATTTAGGGATCTTGCTGCCAGAAATATTGAATCGTTTAGAAACACACTCTGGTTAATAGTAGCTAAATATCTTGCAGTGCTTCTTTATTTGTTGTTTTATACCCTATAAATGACCCCTGGAACTGTTTTTTTTGTGTGTCCCCCCCCCCCCCATTTCCAGCACAATATACCTTTACAAAATTGTATAGTAGCCAATGTGTAAGCTGTAGATTGAATGTCATTGTTCTTATCTATAGAAACATAGCAGGACTTGATACAGGAAATGTAATGTGTTACTTGTGTGTGAGAACATTTAGCAGAAATGGAACGTGTTTCTGGTGTATTATGTTGTGTGAGAGTGGCATGCTTTCTATTTGACGGCAGTAGTCCTTCATTACATATTAACCCTGTCCAGATGTCATTCATACTCTGAGGAAATAACTAGTTGTACCTTTAAGGAAATGACACTGGATGTTCATGCATGCTTGAGGGAAAAGCGTGTGTTCAAAGTTTCCGTTTCGGTAATGAAAAAATTGGTAGGCCTCTTCTGGGGCTGGAAAATGGAAGAGTGTTTGTTCCACAAATAGTCATACTTACATTTTCTGAAGGGATTGTTTTCCTAAAACAATTGCATAGATACTGCCTTAAACCAGTTTCGTCTATAGACAGAAAAACTTGAACAGTAGATGATTTCAAACTGTAATTATGTTTTAGTCTTTTATGATTGTATTTTAGTGCAGCCGTGTTAATAAGGAAAGCACAACTCAATCACCGACCCTACACCCATTTTACAACATAAATACACCACCCACCCCCAGGCTTGAAAGGCGGTATGTGGAGAAGTTCTGGAAAGAAGTGCGAGTGGGAGACTTCATCAGGCTGCGTTGCAATGAGATCCTTCCAGCCGATGTTCTGCTGCTCAGCTCCAGTGACCCCGACCGCCTGGCCCACATCGAGACAGCCACGCTGGATGGAGAGACCAACCTCAAGCAGAGACAGGTCGTCCGGAGCTTCGTTGACCTGGTGAGTGGACTGGGTGATGTTCTGGGGCTACCTCATTGTTTTGAGAGAAGTTAACATATGTAGTTATAAAGACACATGAACCAGGTAGCTGTTTGTCTGGCCTATCATTTGTTTCACAGTTTGGGAAGAAATTGGATGCCATCAATAATGCCATGTCATGTGTTGGTGCAATTACTTCGGTATACATATTTTGTGTGTTTTCATTGAAAGTGTAAGTGTTTTTTGATGGGTTTTATTATCAGACACAAGTAATGCCCCCCAGAATTTAGACAAAGACCTTTCTACATGTCATTGATTCATGAAATTGGCTAGGGTAGGTGTTGGCTAGTTGATTGGTGTACTCAGCTGGTCTTCTCTTTGCTTATCTAAAATAGTCTGCCGAGCCACGGACACAACACCCTGGTGTGACAAAGTTTTTTGTAAAAAATTTGTTAACTGCCATAAATGTATCAGAATTCCATCTTAATCTGCTCACCTTGGAACAAGTTCGGAATGTCGCAGAGACAGTTTTTGATGTACAGTTTATAACTTTGTACTGTATACTGTCCAAACAGTTGTAGCATCAAATGTTTCTCTCTGCCCTATGAAGTTAATTTGACAGTTAACACTCGTGTGCCACAAATTAATTGGCTTGCCCAATGACTCAAATTTTATATATTTCACAGATGATGGGCTGTGGGCGAATGCACTCCTTTACACACACACACACACAGGCACACAGACTAGTAGTTTTTCTTTTCAAGGGTTGTTGAACCAAGAGTTTTTTATGATTTATGTTTTTGCAGGATGGGGATTTTGACCCTTCAAAGTACAACAGCGTCATCGAATGTGAAAAGCCGAACAATGACCTGAACAGATTCCGAGGCTACATGTGAGTGCTCATCTAGTATTAATTGCATACAGATGGAAATCTTTGCATTTAATTAAACTGTTCACCATAGTTCATTGCACCTCGAGCGGCATTAATATTGTCCTTAAGTGAAATTTCTGTGCTGTTTAAAAGCTCATTAAGAACCAAAATTTAATTCAACTTGCTGGATGAATGAGTATTTCTGACCCACAGAAGGCCGTTTAACAAAGTGTTCACTGAGCAGTGCTTACTTTGCAGTAGTTACAGTAGTGTTCTTCAAATGACCTTTTCAATTAATTAACTAAGTAACTCTTTGCCAGCACATTTGCTGATCCTATCAGCGTCTAATACATATCTAACTTTCGGATGAACTGTGTAAACAGTTTCTAAGGCAGAGGCTCTCAGTCTCTGTGTGCCTATGTTGGCTGGCTAGTGTTGGAACTGTCTGTGATTTGATGTCAGCAGTGCACATATTTTCCAGTTATTGTCGATTAGTTGGCTGAAGCTCTTGTCTGAACATGTATGCAGGCATGTTTAGAGTCCAGTCGTGGACAGCAGTGGTGTTTTGGATCAATGATAATCCAATCTATCGTTTGCTGATTAGTTACTAAAATGAACTATTAAGTAGTTACAAACACTTATTGCCGAACAGTGTTCCTTCCTTTCTGCAGCATCTGTGGCTTTGGTGCTTATTTCCAACGGTATAAACGGTATGTGACCGGATGTTTACAGCTATATGGAAGAGTCATGCTGAGCCCAACGAGGGCGACGGTTTTGAGCTTCGGTCACACCGGTTTTGAGCTTGTCTCTACTGCTGTGCGCCCACACAGACAGCGAAGCTCACCGTGAGCAAGGAGCCGAGAGCAGCCGTCCTCCTCCAGCGCTCAGCCCAGTCCACAGGACACGGAGGCCTGGCAGTCAGCTGACGCAAACCCACATGATTGTGACATTTATTCCCAGCTTTGATGGAGACCAGCTGCTGCCAGCGTTCTGTTGCCAGACTACGTTAGAGTTCAGATTAAAGAAGGCGGAGGAGGAGTGAGGGGGGCTGGGGGGTGTTGCTTGTCTGTGGCAGTGTTTTATCACATTACAGCCAATGGCACCCAGTCTAATCTCACTTAACACTGTGGGAAAAGAGAAATCACTCCTGGGTCTGAGACTGTGATCTATTCGGTGACCGGAGCAACCTGTAAAGCAGAGTCAAGACCCAGGGACAGAGTTATTCATCCCTAATGGCTCTGATCTGTCCGTCTACCTCCCGTCATAGGCCATAGGCTCAACCTTCCTATTAGTAAACATGCTGACTGTGGCGCGACACCAGGCAACCGACGAGGAAGGTCTCAGATGACTAAAGCACTCCGTCTCGCTCTCTCTCTACCTCTCCTCCTAGCGAAGACTTGCAGGGCTATTTAACTAACGCTGATGTAATCCTTGATTTTAGTAATGGGATTAAAGCTGACATTAAAAGCTTAACACTCTTACACCGCAAGCATATAACGATTGACTCCCATTTCTTAGAGTTCAATATACATTTAGCTTCTCTTTTTTTGTCTGGGAGCTTATCCCCTTTTCCTTTTTAAAAGGGGTTTGAACTGTCTGGGAGGCCTGCTGCTGGGGGAGCTGCTTATGGACTCAAGCCTGGCGTGGCTCTGCCCTCAACCGTCCTGATAAGCTTTCAACGTTTATTATTATTCTTTTTTTGGGGTGCGGGATCTAAGGGGTTAGCAATAAAGTACTGCGCAGCCCGATTGACTCCTGTGCCCCCCTGGGGGCTTTGCCAGTGTTGCTGTATAGGGAGCTCGGTAAGGTCAATGGTTCCGCATCGGAAGGATTTTGTGCTGAGATAAGGAGTCCCTGGGAGGGAGGACCACAGCGGTTTAGGAGCTGATCGATTGAGGTGCTCAGCAGGAATGACTTCAGTGCTCTTGGCGAAGCTTTCCATGGGGTTTACTATTGGGAGTTGTTTTGACCCATTGCTTGTTGCAGGCCTATCCATTAGAACTTGTTACGTTGTTAAGACTATCAATTACTGTATCACACGTTCTGCCTCATTGTCACGCATCCTACCCGTTTGAGCCACTTACTTTTATTCTCGTGACCTGGCGCACGCCTCTTCCAGGGTTCACCGTAACGGCAGGAGAGATGGCCTGTACAAAGACAACCTACTGCTCAGAGGCTGCACCATCCGTAACACTGAGGAGGCGGTGGGGATCGTCATCTATGCAGGTGACCACAAAGAATCTCCCGCTTGTGTCAATCTCCGCAGCGGCTCACCCTAAGGGACACGATCTTCAGATTGACAGGACGGTAGTCCTTGTCTTTGCACAGCAATGATCCACGTTATGCTGTACTTTACGGATAGATTTATTTCATTCATGTTTTTTTTATAAATATATTTTTCCCCTCTGTGCAGTGGGTGTTGTTTACCATTTTGCACCTCCCCCGTTATCGCGTGCTTGATGGGTGTGGACTTATTGAATCTTTGTTTGTGTGTTTGTCTCTCTACCCCGTGTCGTCCCACAGGTCATGAAACCAAGGCGATGCTGAACAACAACGGGCCGCGCTACAAGCGCAGCAAACTGGAGCGGCAGATGAACGTGGACGTGTTCTGGTGCGTCATCATCCTGCTCGTCATGTGCCTCTTATCTGCCATCGGTATGTACAGTACAATTGATTTCACTCTTTTTGCTGCGGTAAAAATGTCTAAATGAAAGTGTGAAAACATCAGTGTATTATCTTTCGACGTTCTGAATGTGTTTTTACAACCTCATAATATCTGAGAGAGAGTTTGCTGTAAAATTACCATTATTATCGTGGAAACAAAGTTTCAGCTTGTAGTTCTGCCACACCCCCCCCCCCCTCTATTTCTTTATCTGTATGCGGTCTGTGCCATTGATGTAGCGTAACTGTTTGTCTGAAGTGACCTTGTGAATTTTCTGCTCTAGGTCACGGTCTTTGGATGTTTCAGTACGGCGATAAGAGACCGGTGTTTGACGTGCTCAGTCCTGAAGGAACCGATTTATCACCCGTCCTGTCGGCAGTTTATCTCTTCCTCACCATGATCATAGTGTTGCAGGTACGCAGCCTTACCCCAGAGATCAAATACAAAAACAACGGTACGAACGTCATGCGGATGGCTCAGCATAAAAGGGGATTATCACCCAACACAGAGATACTGAATGCCTTTGTAATCTAAAAAAAAACAACGAAACGAATTCATATCTGCATTCCAGTCTCGCCGTTATGTTTACCTTGCACATCTTCACAGTGACCACTTTAGTAACACGCTGAAGATGGCCGCTCTCCTAACACTTACAGCGCTTTGTGTCACACCCAGAATGTCTTTAGTTTTGCCTTTTATTTACAGGATGAGGTGTTCTTTTCCCTCCTCCTCTCCTCTCCTGTCCCCATAGGTATTGATTCCCATCTCCCTCTTCGTGTCGATTGAGATCGTGAAGATCTGCCAAGTGTACTTCATCCATCAAGACATGGAGCTGTACGACGAAGAGACAGACTCTCACCTGCAGTGCAGGGCTCTTAATATCACTGAGGATCTGGGCCAGATGCAATACATCTTCTCTGACAAGACAGGCACGCTGACAGAGAACAAGATGGTGTTCCGCCGCTGCACCGTGGCTGGGGTCGAGTACTCCCATGACGCCAACGGTAAAGAAAGCTTGCCTTGCGCTGCTACAGGCCATGTTGTCAAGGGAACAGGGGTTTTGCTTTTATTTTAGGTGGGAGGGAGGATCTTTCTGCGATAGAAGTTTGTTACTTTTAGGATCACATTTTTAAGTTTCTGTTTCTCCCTTTTCGAGCAGTAGGTATTTGATTGTTCTGTGTCCCGTGTCTCCAAACCAGCCAGGAGACTGGCCATGTACCAGGAGCTGGACTCTGAGGAGGAAGAGTGTATGTCTCACGCCGACACCCTTCCCAGGCGGGACAGCGTTTCCAGCCACCAGAGCGCCGCCAAGGTGGTGCTGCGCTCCCAGAGCACCAAGTCCCATCGGAGGACTGGCAGCCGGGCCGAGGCTAAGAGGGCCAGCATCCTGTCCAAACACACGGCCTTCAGCTCGCCTATGGTCAGTCACGTTCACTCACTCATGCCACTTATTCTCATATTTTGTTTACCGTTGGTGCAGAAACGAAAATTCTGTTCTGGCATATCTTTTTCTGTAGACGGTACAAACAATAATGACATAGTTGATAACAACAAAGACAACAACCTGCATGGATTAATGTAAGGGTGACTTAAGGGTGACCTACATTTCACTGTAAAGCTTTGTGTCGCTTTCGTCTACCACTGATCAACTCTGAACTCCACACTACCGTAGGAGAAAGACATCACCCCTGACCCCCAGCTGCTAGACAAGGTCAATGACTGCAGCAGCCAAATGGACTTCATGCGTTTCCATAGCCAGCCTCTGTCCCAGTTACCCTCTGAGCTCTCTGACATCATCGACTTCTTCCTCGCTCTCACAATCTGCAATACCGTGGTGGTGTCCTCTCCCAACCAGCCCAGGCAAAAGGTATGGCCTACAACACCCAGCTCTATTTTGCATGTATTATCATTATTTATTTATTCATACAAGGGTAACCGGCTGAGACTATGCTTCCTTCCCAGCAGTTCCTTGCATAAAAGGAAAGTACTTACAGAATACATCAACATTAAAACAAAGAGGAAATTAATAAACATGAAAACATTTATTATAATTTAACATTAATTTAGTTGATCCAGTCAAATGTATGTAGTCACAGGTTGTTAATGAATATAAAAGTATACTCAAAAAGGGATTTGCCCACTGACCGATAGGAGCGTTGACAATTAAACTGACACTGAAAGTTCAACCCAACAAGATTGAGTCACGAGGCTGCTGGACCACCACCAATGGCAGTTATGAAAGGGTGACTCCCACGTTGCTTGGAAAGTATTACCAGCCATGAGATTGCTCCATCTCCCTGGCACCCGAACCCTTTTGCTTTCCTCTGTGGTTGTGCGGCGCCCATAACCCCTCAAACTGTACATCTTCTCTTTTAGTTGTACAGTTGAGCTTACTGTGAACCCTATTTTGGGGACTCCAGTTCTTTGGAAAAGGGAAGTTTCAGTGCCAACTGACAGTGTCCTTTTGGGTGTGTTTTGGTCACGGTGGTTTCAGTCATCTGCATCCTGACATGGGCTTTGTTATGGCTTTGCGGAACCATGGAGTGTGGCACTGCTGTTTGGAGGAGATATCCTGTGCTGCTGTGCGGACCGACTCACTGTCCAGTGCCCAGACAGAAATAGTACAGCATATTTATTCTTTCTGTGTTTTTGTAGGTTATCTGATAAATACAGGTTGAAATTTAAATCAATGTGGCTTTGATATGGCGCCATATTTTTTTTCCTCTCACCCCTTTTATTCTTTCCTCAGTCTCTTTGTAATGGAGTTTTTTTCTTTTTTATTCTAATGTCCTTGTGCCTTAGCCTGCGGCTGAGTGATTTATATTTGAGAGCTGCAGCCTTGCCGTCCCAAGGGCTCTCAAAAGGAGTCAACCTTTTTTTTTTTTGTCTCCACCTTGGAATACAGACATGGTTAGGGGTGCTGATGGTGGTAATGATGATACTGGGTTCTTCTCATTTGGTCTGTGCTCTGCTATGCCATGCATGTTGACAGCAAACAGAACAGCGCAATAGCCTCAACAATAAATTAAATTGGGATTCCCTAAAATAGCTCTCACCTTGGGCCACAAGGCGCGCGTTACTGTCTGCTCTATTGAGATTGTAATTTCGGAGTCAGCCTTCTATTTCCCCTCCCCGTTGCTCTGGTAACGTCTTTAATTGTTTCCTTTTTAAGATCAAAACTAACCTGTCATTTTCCCATGTGGCCGTGTGTGCTCCAGGTGCGACGGTTTGAGCTCAAGTCGCCAGTGAAGACCATCGAGGACTTCATCAAGCGCTTCACCCCCAGCCGCCTCACCTCGGGCTCCAACAACAGCAGCTCGTCCAGCCTCGTCACCAACCGCTCCTCCAACCGGGCCGGCACCGGCGGCTCCAGCCTCCTGTCCTCGCCGTCGGCCGAGAGTACCCTCACCAAGCTGGACGAGGAACAGTGCCAGCGGGCCGCCGCCGCCGGGGGCAGTCTGGAGCACGCCTTCAGCGTGGTGCCCCCCAGCTACGACGACAAGGCGCGGAGGGCGGCCGAGGGCGAGCTGCGGTACGAAGCCGAGTCCCCCGACGAGGCCGCCCTGGTCTACGCCGCCCGGGCCTACAAGTGCTCCCTGGTGGGCCGTCTGCCCGACCAGGTGACGGTGGAGCTGCCCCACCTGGGGAAGCTGAGCTTCGAGCTGCTCCACACGCTGGGCTTCGACTCCACCCGGAAGCGGATGTCTGTGGTGGTGCGACACCCCCTGACGGATCAGATCACCGTCTACACGAAAGGAGCCGACTTTGTCATTATGGACCTCATCAGACCCCCTTCCACAGGTACTGTGCAGAACAATACAGATACAGTCCTAGGTGATATAGTACAAGTTGTTATTGATATGTGTGTTGTATATTTAGAGCAACTTTACTTTGAAAATATAATGCGTTCTTAACGCACTGGCTCTCTCCATATTGTGAAATGTATCGGTGTGCCGGTGCCTCGGAAGAAAGCCTTATTCTGTGTTTTCATATTTTTTCATTTGATTGATTTCCTCAGTCAGCACCTCCATGGGTGTGAGTTTTTCCTATTCTTATTTTGGCATGGTTTTCTTTAAACAAAGTTTCGAAGTGATAAGGCTATTTTCCCTGTGGTCTGATTCCTTGCGTTGGTGTTGATGATTATGAGGGTGGGAAAAACTGGGGATATTTCTATGTGCTTGGGTGGTAACATAGTGGCAGTGATGCACTATTTAGGGATGGGGTTGCAAACGCAGACAGGCTGATGATATGGTATCATTGTCTTGCAGTCAGGAGGCATGAGTGTCCAAAGGTGTGTGTGTGTGTGTGTGAGTGTGTCTGTGTGTGTGTCAGGCCATCTGCTGTGTGCGGTCTTAATTCTGCCAGAGGATTGATGAATGTTGGCCGGGGACCAGGGTGTCTACAAATCATTTGATGTAATCTCCACGTGACATGTGAAGCCAACACCTAAACGAGTGGAGAGAGATTTTCACGAACACCAGTCAGTCCCCAGTGATTCATTGCTGATAGACTCTTTGGCTTTGCTATTTGGCATATGATTGTGTGATCCCCCCCCACTCCCCGCACGAAGATTTGAAACTTTCCGAGCGGTGTCGGTTAACTTAGCTTTGGCCTTGCTCTTGCGGAGTGGAACTGTCCAGTTCTAAGAGCTTCTGCAGTGGCAGCTTTTGCACTGATGTAAAACGACCTGTTATGTAAGCGCCAGTATGTCTAGCGCAAGCCTTATTCCACTGCAGCGCCAATACCTGAATAGTCACCTTCCTCTGCCGACTTTTTCTCTTTTGCTTGGTGCTTTGCTTGGTAATAATAGACTAGAGGCCTTTCTAAAAGTTGCTTGGTTTAAAAAGAAAAAAAAAAACTACAGTAGAAAAACCTTTTAAAGTGTAATAGTTGCCTGTGGCAAAGGTGCTCACTGTCATTAGTATTCCAGGCATGTGAAAAAGCTAGAGAGGCACTTTTCACTAATGCTGTGTACACACAGACGGTAGACTCTAGTCTGCCTAAGAGCGCTTTGAAAGGACAAGCGGGTCTCACAGACTCGAAGGCTGCCTAACCAATGTACACCTCAGCAACTGGAAGACCTCTTTGGATGACGTTTTTTTCTGCAACTCTGTTGGTTCATAGATTGCTACAATTGAGCAGTTGTTCGCTATTGTGTTTGGCACACTGTAGGAGCTGAGCTGCCGTGAGTTTCCTAACATGGCTCAAATTGGGACAGAGCATTCTTCTTTGAAAGATACTTTTGAGTGTGCCAAATGATGGCGCCTTGTTGGATCACCACAGGCAAGGAAGACTTGTTAAATAATATAGGGCTTAAGAAACGGATTGATTGTTTAGTTCTCCTGAGGATTTTTCTTCCCTCGCAAGTACTGAGTTTCGGATTCAAATGTAATATATGTTACTGATATTCCACTGCCATCCCCTCTGCATTCGTGCGTCAGTTGTCCATGTAGAATATTCTCTATTGTACTAGGTGCCATTTACAGAGCCATATCATAGATTATGCCTTTTCCGAAGCTGCTTTGAGTTTACCTAACATTTGCAGTCACTGTACTGCCTCAAGTTCATAGATGGAGACCACTCTTATGATCAAGTTCTTACAGCCCCCCTCCTCCCCAACCAGAGACTGCTCTCAGGTCAGGCTGGGTGTGTCCTCTCTCCCATGGACGCACGACTGGCTTTTTTGGGGTAGAAGAAGCAGCCTATCAGAGCATGGCGTGAGCTGGTCTTTCCCATGACACGCTCCCTTTACAAAGGGCCTCTTTCAGACAGGCAGCGGCGAGCAGGGCCCCCGCCCGGGGTGTTCCCCCTATAACAGAGCGGCACACGAGAAGGTGTTGGGAATGAACGCCGGGGCTCCGGACGACTTTGAAGCGAGGGACTGTGGGCATTTGTCATGATGTAACTCCAGGCTGTTCAGACCTTTTCCCGTGACTAGCCCCTCCCTTCCCTGCTGTGCATAACGGAGCAGGAGGGGACCCACCCCAGGTTTTAAAGAGCAGGATAAACAAACCCTGCTCCATGGTCCCACCTTCCTCTGGTTGACCAGTGGCTCCTTATGGCTTTTTGTCAAGAGTGAATGTTTCCACTCATTACAGGGCTAGAAATGTGCTCTGGGAGACCAAAAAGCAAGAAAGGCTAGTCACACATGCAGCTGATAGTTTTGTAAAGAGAACATGTTGGTGTCAGACTAGCACTAGTTTTTTTGCCAAGTTTAACTATAAATGGTAATGGGTCGCTTTAAAAGAGTTAGTTGCGTAAAATATATATTAATTCCCCTGAAATATATATATATATATTTTTGTTATGTGTTTCTTTTGATTTCTCTTAACAGTCAGTTGTTGATGTTGTGGTGATTTGTACACCCCGAGTATGAATGATTCAGTGCACAGCTGGGTATTTGTCATGGTGTGAGCCAGCTATGTGGCGTGTCATAAGGTGAGAAGAGTAGCTCGGCACTTACTTTCTCTCGACTCCTGTGTTTGTTTCCCCCGACTAATGAAGACATTGCCTGTGTACTGTAATGTGGTGCCAGAAAGAGGCGAGCTACATGGTAAGAAAAAAAGAGAAAGTTTAATCGCTGTACTTTATCTCAGCATTTTGGTATCTGATTCTCCTATTGACGTATGGGGTCTTCCCATGACAAATAGCTTCTCCAAAGCTTATTTACCTGAAAATTGATTTGCCGCTTGCTTTGACCGGCTAACACAAAGAACGGCGTTGAAGTACATCATGTTCCTATGGTTAGGTGTGAATGGCAGATGGCAGTCACATGTTTTCTTCAGAAAAATCACAGTCTGTCAATTATGTAAAAATATATATATTAAAAATACAATTCCAGACTCTTTGTCTAAAATTATTACTTTGGTCCCCATTCTTCTTTTTTTGAAGACGACTTTAAAGGAAAACGTCAAAGAAAGATTCTCTACAAGACCCAGAACTACCTGAACCTGTATGCTGCCGATGGCCTGCGCACCCTATGCATTGCCAAAAAGGTACGTCGGTGAAGCGGCAGAAAACACTGTCAGCGCGAGCGCAAGCAATTTGAAGTCTAATTTCAGCTAGTCTCCATGCTAAAGTAAAAATACGACCACATGGCAGCGATGATTAATGTGGTAGGCTACTTGGGCAGATTTTTTTGTTGGGTGGCATAGCACAGATGATCACATGGACCAGCCTTCTTCCAAAGTGACATTCAGCGTGACTCAGCTGCAATCTGTGCCATTTTCCCAGCCTGTTAATTTATACTCTCACCAACGCGGAACCTCATTATATCTTTGGTCTTGCCTCCACTCCACAAAGTCTCCACCATGATACCACCGTACGATGATATCTCATTTTTTCAAGGTCTCCAGTGTGGCCCCTAATCGTCTTGTCACCATCAAATTGTTTGCCCGACATGATGGGAAAGTCTTGTTTTGCAGCTGGTTCCTGTGCAAACCTTAAGTGTGTGTGTGTGTGTGTGTGTGTGTGTGTGTGTGTGTGTGTGTGTGTGTGAGTGTGTGTGAGTGTGTGTGTGTGCTGGGAGGATTTGGCTGTCCTCTTCAGCTGTCCATTACACTCACACAGGATCAGATAGAGGCTCACGTGCTAGAACAGGCAAAAAGAGGGCTTGGA
>JAVQJS010078846.1:0-14152 GCA_036024795.1 Galaxias rostratus
CTCTCTCTCTCTCTCTCTCTCTCTCTCTCTCTCAGCAGTCTGTTGTTGCGCCATTGTACTCCTGCAGCAAATTTAGGCAGGGTACATTATTCAGATCAGCCGTTTATTTGAAAGAGCCCGAGGAGAGAAGTGGGAATGGAGGGATGACAGTCCTGCATGCCTGCCTGCTTTCGGCTGCCTCTGCTCACAGCCCACTGAGAAGCAACATGTAAATGAACAGTCCCTCCCATTACCTTCACAGCACCAGAGTATGTACTGCATGGGGTAGAGCCAGCTTTGGTTATTCTGGGCTCCTCTGAACTGCATACAAATGTGTGCGCATTGTGTGGTCTACTAGGTGAAAATACAATGTGAACACTATTTTTCATTGAGGCATATCTCTAATGTATATTAACGCGTGCAAATAGCCTAAATTACATTACTGTAACTCCCGAGGTCTGGACTAAGACATTCACTGTAAACCGAGCATAAATAACCTTTGAACCACCAGAATAAACCATTCAGACAAACGGAGCCACTGTCCAAGTGTGGCGGTATCAACAGGAAATAGCAAAAGGGACAGAGTGTTTGTGTGTGTGTGTGTGTGTGTGTGTGTGTGTGTGCACATGCAGGCGTGTGTTGTACGTGTATGAGTGTGACAGCAATGGTATGCAGTATAATCCTGTTGCATGCTTGTTTAAGAGCTTCTGAGGCAGAGCAGAAATAAGGCAATCCATTCTGTGGGGCTGGAAACTACACAATGCTACAGGGTCTGCTTGGTTTTGAATAAGGACAAAAGCACTCCAGAGACACTTGGAAAATCACAATAAGTTTGCGTGACAATCATTCCTCACAATGTGTTTAGGCAGGAGACTTGTCTGCGAGAAGCAGTCGAATACCAAATTGGCCCTCGCCATTGCTTACACACACACACACACACACACTCACACACACGCTACTATGTAGATAAGACTGACTCCGCTTGGAATGTCAATATCTTTCCAGTTAAGTCTACACAGCCATTCAACTGGGTGTGACAAATTGATGTATCTGTGGGATTGTTCTGGAAGCCATCTTGAGCCTTCCACTCAGATGTCTAATGAAGTCACGCTATGTGTCTGAGATGGACTCACTCAGCCTTTTCTATTTCTCATTTTCCTTTCTCTCATCTTTCTTTGAGTTGTGATTACACTGACTCAGGCCAATTGATGTATTTCTTAAAAACCCTCTTTGTAGGCAGACAGCAGTAGAGAGGAAAAAATATGACAAGAGAGTGTGACGTTATCCTCAGTAGTGTCAGGCGGAAGTCTAAGTAATCAGAAACGTCCTTGCAAATTGAATCCAGTGATTAAGGAAATCCTGAGGAGGAGGAAAAGTATGGAGGAGCTACGTGTGGATAACAGGACATGTTACTAATTTGGTACATATATGGTCGTGCAGTCACCGGATCAACAAGTGTGTGTTAGTGTGTGTGCGCCCGCGTGCGTGCGTGCGTGCGTTTGTTCATTTATTTTAATTTGTGATACAGAAAGAAAAAGGAAGAAATTATTTTATAGGGGCAAGGAGCATTCAGCGCAAAGAAGAGAATAAAAATATATAAGGCATAGCTCACTAGCAACCTGTCAGGTGCAGTTAAGGAAGCCACGAACACTCTCTACACTCTCTTTCTCTCTCTCTTGCTCTTTCACTTCATTCCACCAACACAGCTAGAGCTCCGCGAAGGGGAGGGGAACGGTTTAACTCCATTGTCTGTCAGCCGGTTAGGGAGGCATGAACAGCAAACACGAAGGAGTCCTTTCTGATCCGTTGAAATAATTCCGAAGTTGTTTGATTTTTTTAAAAACGCCGGACCTTTCACCGAATGGCAAACTGCGTTGTATAGCCTCTAAGACGATCGAACTGCACATTGACGGGTTTGTTCGTTTGATTTTATCATATCGGTTTGCTCCTTTGGTTGATGTACTTTGCAACGCTTAGCGATATCAACACTACAGTTGATTATAACAAGGGGATTTGCCTTAACGCACTTTTTCAAAGCTTGCATGTATTATGTGTGATAGCCTAACTATGTCTCGTTGATGGTAAGTGCGTGTTTGTGTGTTTGTGTGAGTGCGCGCACGAGCGCGCGCGACTGTGTAAGTTACTTAGGTGTTTGTGACGTAGAGCTTCAGCTATTGGTCTTGTTCAATATTTGTGACCAATACGTGACAGGTATGCTTTGCCTTACTTTGCTTTACTGCTGATTTAAAAAAAATGTATCCGTTGTTTCCCATTCATAGGAAGGCACTTCAGAGGGAGAGCTAGTCAATGGGAGTGTGGAGGTAATAGTTGGATTATAAAAAGCTATTATCTATTTAATACAAGGTAGATGAGACAGTGGGAGGGGAGGAGAGGAGGTATCTATTACCCAGGATGACCATGGTTGGTAGGGAGGTTCTTCTGAGAAGAGCGGATAAATGACTGGACTGAGGTGAAGGGCACATCTCAGAAGGGAGTCGTACTGAAGAATACAGGGAAGGGTATGGGTGTCCTGGAGAGACTGAAGGGAAGACATGAAGGAATAACATATTGGCAGATCAAAGATCATTATGAGTTGTGTTTTGAGGTGAGGGATAATTGAGCTGCAACTTCGATATTTGTTCTTGTAAAAGGGGAATCAATACTAACCGTATGCTCGATGTTGAACGGACGCAAGTCAAGTACAAATCAACCAGCTGCACTCTGCCTGATATAACCTGGACCTGGAGGTTTATTGCGCAATCCAACACTGTCTGTTGTTTACTGACAGTAATTATGGGCAGTGACTGGGAAGAGATGTAGTTGTCCTACATCTGAAATTGGACAATTTCATAGAGAGCAAGCAGGCACACCCTTGTGCACGTTGCATTGTAGGGATTTAGATGACCACTTGTTGATAGCAGCAACCTAACCTGTCAGTTTCAACATCCACGTGTCATTAAAGGGCAGCACCTGGTGCTCCGTGGGAGGAACGAGTAGCCGAGGAGACAGGTTACCGGGTTCTACCCTGCTCCTTTAACACTGGCCTGAATGGCAAACTCTGTTCTCCTCATACCAAGGAACTACTGCATAACTATCAACGAGTAAACCCCCATTCAAGTAGTCCTGCTTCCCGCATGATGACTAGGCTGTTTGTTTTTGTTTTGGTGGCATCAAGTGAAAGTGGTGTTTGTGAATTAGGCTTGTGGCATACCTCACTGTCTAAACACCAGCATCTGTCGTTAGCTAACAAGATTTCAACATCACTGTCACTGTCTGAAAGAGAAGTAAATCTGTCAAAGTAACACTCAAAATAGAAAGCATCTCCATTGGAGCCTGTTTACCTCGGGTGGCATTTGACCTCTCAACCCTATGTTCTAGAGGAGCGATAAAGCATGTCATTAAGCTTGTGCTAGTCTTGCACTCATTTATAACTTTTAAAAAGAAGAAAACAACGTTCTAAATAAGGCTTTTGTTCATGATAAAAGTTATCAATCAATCCTACTGTAACATGATTTACAATGTCCTTCTGGAAAGGGCCTCAGATGGGTACCTGTAACCTCACAATGTAAATAATGCACTTCTGTCCACAGACCAACTGTACTTTGTGTATACTACTTCATGTAACGTTACTGTGTTCTAACACTCTTCCTCAGGTTACAATACACACAGACCCCCAAATGCTTTCTCATTACCTGGTGTCCCGGCCAATGTTTACATTTGAATCTGGCCTCTGCAAATAGATCAGTGGAGGTGCAACATTCAGCGCAACTAGCATCTGTGGCTTTTTTTACTTCTCTTGTATGCCTGTGTTTGTGTGTGTGTATGTGTGTGTGTGTGTGTGTGTATGTGTGTGTGTGTGTGTGTGTGTGTGTGTGTGTGTGTGTGTGCGTGCGTGGCAGATGGCCTCTAAACAAATATTTATTTTGCGAGACCCAGACCCCTGTGGTGGAGCTGTTGTCTCCTCACCCCTAAACCCTAAACTAGACCCCCAACAGAGAGGCATAGCTGGCTCCCGTAATGAAGCACGACCAACCACAGTGTGTGGAACAATTGTTGACGGGCTTAGCATTGGCACGACCGAGCGCATCAAGTGTTTTCTCTCGTCTGGACTAACTTGTTACCAAGTCATACAACTGACTTCGGGCGAGAGGCGGGGTACACCCTAGACAGATCGCCAGTCCATCGCAGGGCTAAGACATAGACATACAGTAACTCACACAGACACATTCACACCTATGGACAATTTAGAGTCACCAATGAACCTACATGGTTTTGGACTGTGGGAAACCCACGCTAACACAGGGAGAACATGCAAACTATATATATATATATATATTAGTTGCTTTAGCTATATGTGGTACACATTTACAAAATAGATATCAGTTTATATCCTTTTGACACTGCACTTACTGTTGACTGTGCAATGACCTTGTGTCATCATTCAGACAGTCAACATCTTTTATCAGCATCTAGTTGAGAAAACAGGCTTTTATTAGCCGAGAAGCTGATAACTTCAGGAGGATGAATGATGGGCGTGATCCCTAGAGGAGTGGTAGAGACGCACGCGGGGGCAGAGAGGAGGAGCGCCCGGAGAGGCGGCCATGAATAATTTAGACTCTCTGTGCCAAGTCATATTCCCCTTACTATCAGGAAGGTTTTATCTCCACCCACACTTCATTAGGAGGAAGAATTTGTGTTTGAAGAGCGACCAAGTTTTTTTTTTAACAAGGTGCGCTGAGCTTCTATATTTTGTATTCAGATGTAAAACAGATTGTTATTTTTTCAACTAGAACTTAACATGCAGGTGCGGGGCAGTTGTCATGGTAATGCTAGCATCATGGCCACTGAAGGCCCACTGCTGGCTGTGTCTCTTGTATATACATATGTGATACAGTACCGTGCAGTACATACAGTAAATACTTATAGACCGTTTGTGTATCCAGTATCCGTAGAGTGCTTGTGGTGTATGTCTGTTGCCCAGTTCACAGTACCCGGACTGTTTCTTTTCAACCACATTAGTTACCATTAGTTACAAATTATTGTATTTGGCAGGATGGGCAGTTTTTATTAGGACCTTGTCAGGTTACTAGAGATCATTAAAGCATGTTTTGGGCTCTAGTTTTAGTGCAATGCATTTTAACTTTGACGGACAAACCCTGCCATACCTCAATAATAGGGGTTTTCTCCCTGTTGTCTCTGGTGTGCTTAAAGCATTACTGTCATGAACTTACGCAATGTTTCTCAACGACCCTCAAATCCACGGTGTAGATCCGCAGTTAACATTTTTGTCTGTATGTGTAACATATGCTTGGTATGGTGGGTCGCTGTGTGTGTGTGTGTGCGTGTGTGTGCGTGTGCATGTGTGTTTGTGTGTGTGTATTTCACACCCTCTGTATCATCGAGACCTGTGGGCAGTGACTCAGCCTATCATTACGGAGCAATGGAGCGGTCCAGACGGACCACAGATTGCCTGTGATTACCGCGGAGGGTATTAATGAACTGACAGTTACCTGAGTGACAGACCTCGTTCGTTCTGCACGTCAGTGGTAATGTGGGCTCTGGACTCAGAAAAGCTCCGTTGGAGATTACTTTGGCACAGCCTGCTTAGCACTCAAATTCAATGTTTCCGTTTCCGAAAATGAACATGACTCAAAAAAAAAAAACTGTGCGTATTGTGTTGCCTGAAAAATGTGTATGGCATGGGGCTTTTTTATTATTGTGAAGAAGAAAAAGTACATGCAGTTTTCTCTTGTGTGCTCTTATTTGTATTCACCAGTGTGCTTGGTCTTGCTCCTCGTGTTTTGACAGGGGGAGACAGGGAGCGGATGACAGCCAACCATGAGACCTACCTCCTTATGGCCAGCACCCAGAATGACATGGAGGATTGGGTGAAGACCATCCGCAGGGTCATCTGGGCCCCCTTTGGTGGAGGTCAGTCTACTCACACTGCATGGCATTTACTCCCCAACTCCCATTTCCCAAAAGTATTCTCGTCACAACCAAGATTTTCAGGCCTTGAATAATTCTCTCTGTAAGCCTACGTAGTGTGTGACCTTGTGGCATTATGCTGAAAACACGTAGAATCTGAATAGGCAGAGGAACATTTTACTAAAGGGTGCAACAGAATGTTTCCTGCTCAATCGCTATGATGTTGATTGACTGAAAATTTCTCGGGTGCGCCCGTGTGAAAAATGGCTTCATTTCATTATTGTAGCAACAGGCCAGTGTTGAGGCTGCACTAAAGTAGATTGCGAGATATCGAGCAGGTTGATGATTTCTCAACAGATCTCCCTGTCTCGGTCTCTGTAGTCCGGGGCGGTGTCCCACTTCTTAGTCCTCATCAAGCACTGATCAATTTAGTCACTCAGTCATTTGTGACTCCATCAAGCCCACGTGTGGATTACTCTGCTGCCCACTGGGAGCTGCTGGTGGCTGTGCTATTGATTGCCCTGGCCCCACACTGGCCTGTGTGGTGTGTAAGCAGGGGAGGGTCAGGGAGATGGGGGTTGTCGCCGGCGCTAGCGCGATGTCCGAGGCAGGGTGAATGGACTAGGGGCTCCACTGGCCCCTCAGTTTTCAGAGCGAGGAGTTTTGGACGTCAATTTCAGTTGACTGCTTTTCAAAAGGACGAGTCGTTTGTCAAAAATGCCACCGGATGGCTGTGGCTCCGTGCCACACACTCTCACACACACACACACACACACACACACACACTCACACACACACACACAAGCGCACACACAACCACACACACACAGAGACATGCTGACATGACATATCCATGTCAACACACACTCACACGCACGCACACACACACACATACAAGCCCACGCACGAACACATCGACACGTACATAGACCTTATTCCCAGCCTGTTTTTCTTGCTGCTGCTGCAGTAACAAAAACACACTTGCATTGAAGAGCTGGTCAATGCCCATGAGATGTGATTAAAACTTTAGCCGTGGTCCGTTCAATAGGAAGGAGGAAGGGTAGGAGGATGACAGAGAGAGACAGAGAGAGAGAGAGAGAGAGAGAGAGAGAGAGAGAGAGAGAGTGGGCACCTCAAACCCAACCCACCGTGTGTTTGGACAAGAATAGCGGGCCAGCTCCACTCCCCCCATGGCTTTGCCGTCATATTCCACTGAGTTCTCCCTATGATGTGGAATTAACCATTGACCTGCCTGGAGCAACACCAGGGCTGAAGGGCTGAAACGTGATCCCCGGGGACATGTGCAGCTGCGGCTTCACCGTCTGGATCTCAGGCAGCACCACCCATGGTAAGAGAGGCACGGTCAATGCTCTCCCGACGTCTTCGGAGTAGACGCCGTACTGTTTGCTAAGTTTTTCCGTTTTCCATGGTTTCCCTTGCGGTCTCTTACTGTGTGATGGATTCGGTATGGTGCGGTGTAGTTACTTGTGATGCTATACACAGCGGTTTGTTTTTACTAAATACATTTTGAACGAATTCATACAGGTAAATACAAGGCAAAGGTTAAGGGTTAAAGTCTGCTGTTTTTTTCTACTGTAAGGCAGCAATACAACGTAAATGATCAGTTGGTGTACGTGTATGTATGTGAGTATTCATAAATCAAATTTGCCAGTTGTCTCAAATTCATACAATGAGGAGGGGTAGAATGAACATGCTTTCTTCCTACTTAACAATATGTCGAGTATCGCCCTAACAAAGCCAACTTAAAGCAGAACAACCAAGTTGTTTTAAGAATGTTTTTTTACATAGTCAGTAATATTTTATGTTAGTCAGCTAAACGTCAATAATATTTTGTTCTCTTCCTTTAATATTTCTGCTTGCCTTGGGTAAAGCACATGGAATTGACTCTGTATAAGAAATGTGCTATACAAAAAAAGGCAGTTTGATCATCTGCCTGGTCCTAATTATCTCACTGTTCATTCTTCCTAATTATTTGTTCTAGATGAACGTTTTTTTTCTGTGGCTTTCTCATTGTAACATCTTTGGCCCTATAAGGTCAAAGGGCACGGTACCCGGACAGGTCTGATGTCCCTAATAGGGGTCAGATGACTCCGATGGCCGATGGCTTCGTGATCTCCCCAGCACCCGTGTTCTTTTCTCTCCTTTCTTTGCTCCTATTGCCCCCTTCCGTGCCCTTTGACCTCATTTCATGTCTCTGTTTGGAGGTGCAACATGATATGGATATGCTCGATGTCATATATTATCCTACATTTCTATTTGTTTTCTGACCACAGTATTCATATTGTTGACTTAAATACATTTGCCATCTGTTTGACTACTGAGTCAAAGAAAAGTTTGGATTCCCTCTCTTCATAGTTTACATTACATTACTCTCAAGTCCAAACCTTTGACTGGCACCATATATATATGTGCGTGTGTGTGTGTGTGTGTGTGTGTGTGTGTGTGTGTGTGTGTGTGTGTGTGTGTTGTGTGTGTGCGTGTGTGTGTGTGTGTGTACGTGTGTGGGGGTTATACATTGATTTAAGTGAGGCATTCAGTTGTTGACTATTTCTCTATTGATTGAGAAGTGCTCCTTTCCTGGAAGCACGTAGGCTACAGTTGCTCTTTTGTGGTCGTTCTTCATCGGAAGCTTTTCCTGTCAAACTATACAACGCTGGCTTGCCGTGCCACCTGTCACAATGCCTAATAATTACATTAACACCAGCCCTTCTAAAAATAGCTCCAGCTGACCTTTCCGTAGTCCCAGGTAGCACAGTCAAGAGAGATGCCTGCTCATATTGAGATCATGTCCATTCGGTCACATTTGACTGATGCCAACCGCATACGTACGCACCACCCTGTCTCTTTTAAGAGCAAAGCTACGCCATAGGAAATGCATCTATCTCCCGCTTGCAGTGGAAAGTGTGCTTCAACGTTTGATAGAGGGGCTTAGGTTAAGACCTTTCCAACGTGCTAAGAGAGGGGTTATTGGCAGCGGGGGGCTGGGCCCATGAGCCTGTGGGGCATTGAATGGGGCTTGGGGGGCCACTGCTGAAAAGAAAAGGGCGGTCTGGCTCGAACCTCTGCACAATGCCCCAGGTCGAGTCTCTCTGAAGGGGTTATGGATAGAGCTCAGCCAACCAACCACCCCCCCCGACCCCACCCCCCCCCCCCCCCGGTCTCAGTCTCACTTTCTTTCTCTTTTTTTTACCTCTCTCCCACTGGCTCTCTCGCCCTTATTCTTTTCCTCCCACCTCCTCTGTTGGGACCTGGGCAGAACCTTAGTGTGCTGAAGAAGGCTTGTTAATTGGGTTTGATTGTAGAGCTGTCACTTCTGCTGGAGGTTGCCCTTGCAGAGCAGGAACAGGAGGAGGAGGTATAGTTGGGTCAAAGTCAGAGATGGACTCGGTTGCCGCCCACACTGCCGGGCAGGAGGAACTCAAGACATTCTCCACACACACGCACGTGCACACACACACACACACACACACACACACACACACACACACACATGCAGAACTCCATGTGACCCAAAGCATTCCCAGACCTTGCGGACGGACTGCAAGCAAACATTTTTTTACCCGAGCTCTCTTTTTTATTCTTTACATTCATTCTTTCCTTTTTCTTTGTTCTCTCAGTCTTTCTGGAAAGAATAGAGGAGTTATCATTCAGCTCTTCCTGTTTGAATATTTCCACTCACACCTCTGGATTATTTCTCAGGCTCAGGATCCCGTGTTTGTTGAGTTCATGTTTTTGCCCGCGGACCGTAGAGAGTGGAGCAGTGGAGCTCTGTGAGAGGCTGTTTCAAAGGAGCGCTCGCCTTGCCGTGGATCCCCGCCGTTCGTCTGACGCAGAGTGAGGAGACGCAATGAGATGAGAGCCACCAGGGACCTCCTGACATGTCGGCGGTTTCAAGGGACGTCCGCGTCTTCCCGCCGCCACTGTGTCCGCGGGGTCTGACGCCTGTCAGGCTTGACGTTGGCTGGGGACGGCTTCTGGAAAAGGGGGCAGGACATGCTGGGACAGAAAGGGCTGAGGTCGAGGGCCTCCTGTGCCCTCGCCTTCCATTGCGTTGTTCACAAAAGCGTCTCCCAGAAAATGAGCAGTTGTGTTAGCTTCAAAAGGGGTGAGTGCTGAGGGCCGTGCGACCCAGCTGGATTCGTGAAGTGAACGCTCGTCCATCACAGCTAAAGCCTCAACCACTTTTGTCTAATGAAAACATTGTGGGGTTGTTGGATTGTGTGCCGTAGCGCTGATACTGCAGGTCGGTGTGTTTGTGAGCACGCGGGTTTGGGCTCACTTGTTGTTAGGTTTAATGAAGCATGAATTGGAAATTCCATCTGGTAATGAATACTCTACTACTGCTGTGCTACATGGTATCCTATCAAAGTATGTGTTTGTCTTTCTGTGTGTGTGTGTGTGTGTGTGTGTGTGTGAGTGTGTGTGTGTGTGTGTGTGTGTGTGTGTGTAGGCTCTGTCCCTGTCTGAGGACTGTAAAACTATGCAGATTCAAATCTCCCAGAAGGAGCCTGCTTTAATCCCTTTCAGCACACCGTCCACATGAGTTCTCCTTCATAAGTGAATCAGCAGCCTTTTCCCCCGGGCCTAGCAGGACTGACACAGACAAAGGGCAAGCGGCGTGCCAGGCAGGAAGTCGAGATTAAATCGCTGGGTCGGAAGCTTTGCTTTGTGGGTACACGTATGCTGTATTTACTGGCCTGCACAACTGACTTGATAGGGGAGAGAGGGAGGGGGGAGAGAGAGAGGAGAGAGAAGAGAGAGAAAAGGAAGAGAGAGAGAGGAGAGAGGAAAAAAGAGAGCGAAGGGAGAATTTCTTTTTTATGTCTCATGGGCTTCAGTGGATTTATTGCCTTTTCATCTTTTAACAGTTTTCATCTTTCATGAAATAATGTTTTGATGTATGATTTCACAATACGCCTTTCAATACTTTATGCTTTATTGCTCTGGGAGTTACAAATTCATTCTCAAAGAAACGTCGTCCAAACAGACATTCGTTTAGTGCTTCATTTTATTACACCATGTTATGCACGTCAAGACCCTGGCCAGATTGGCATCTATATCTCTTGTGTGTGTGTGTGTGTGTGTGTAGGTGTGTGTCTGTGTGTGTGTGGGTCGGTGTGTATTTTTCTCTCTTAAGCATATCGGTAAACCTTTTTCTTTGTTATTTTGCAATGCCTATTCCAGGAATCTTTGGTCAGAAGTTGGAGGAGACGGTGCGCTATGAGAAGCGTTATGGGAACAAGCTGGCGCCCATGCTGGTGGAGCAGTGTGTGGACTTCATCCGCCAGTGGGGGCTCCGGGAGGAGGGGCTCTTCAGGCTGCCCGGCCAGGCCAACCTGGTCAAGGAGCTGCAGGACGCGTTCGACTGTGGCGAGAAACCCTCCTTTGACTGGTAAACCTCCCGCTTGTGTTTACACTGTGATGCACGGTTGCAATACACTTGTCAATGTTATTATATTATTATTATAATTTTTTTATGTATGTTTCACTGTGCATTCATTGGGATATTGACTGTTATGAGTTGAAAGGATCACACCTCCTCAGATCAGTGTGCTATCATTCAAAATACTTGAGTTTTGCCCTTTTAAAGGCTGGAGTACAGTGTAGGTCTAGGGAGCTTCCCAGCTGAAAGGTTCTACTTTAAACAGAAATGATATGCATTCCAGGCGTTAGGGAGATTGATTCTCCGCTCTCACCATCAACGATGTTTTCATAATCAAATGGAACTCCCACTTGTTTTCTAAACTACAACACACTGTGTCCTAAATCAGTTAAATGCATTCCAGAAATCCTATCTCGAAACCAGAATATTTACGAGAGCTAAATCAAAAGTCTAAACGACAATGCATAAATCTTTCCCCTTTTTTATCCAAATCCAATTCCATGTCGTAATCCTGATCCCTGTTTAATTCCATCCTGGGTGCAATAATTCATCCCCTCAGTAATGCCTTGGCTGGATATGAATTCCTGGGAAGAAAACGGAGGGTGACGGCTTAGTCATAAAGGTCTCATCGAGGTTAAGCGTAACCTGACAGACCGGGCTCTCACACCTCTTGACAAGAATGTCTGAAAACAGCAAGTCTAACTTCACTGTCTTGATTTGAACATCCTTTCATAACGGGTGATTTAAATCGATTGACACGCTGTACTACCATGTATGCACATGAATAGGGATGTGCTTTTAATGAAACAACAATGACACTTTAAAGAGGCTGTTTTGATACGCGACAGGCCGTTCTCATTAGCGTTGCTCTTCATGCTGACAGTTTTAACTCAGCTCAGAACAGGTACGTTTCACAACTAACCTCTGAATTATTCTTGGATGTGAAAGATCAGACCCTTCAATCAGCACCCTTTCTGCGTCTGGCCTGACGGTGCCACGGCACAGCAGAGTAGCGACCTGTGTCTGAATGTGACACCAGCTGTGTGCTCCTAGGAGGCTGGAGAAGCAGCACACCAGTGAGGTGCTAATGGACGAAGGTTGCATTTAGCCCACCTCGCACGCTAGTGCTGCATCTGCTACATCCGCCTCTGCTGTTGGATGAAAAAGAAAAACAGTGGCTTCAACAGCCATACCGATCACATATTCAGAATAACGTAGAGAGACAACACACCCATTTATATGAATGAGCCACATGGAGCCCGTTGGCTGGATCCCAGGCCTTAGCGTTCGGGGAAACTATCCACAGTAACAGGTGAGTTACTCTCAGCGGATCTCGGCGCGTTTTGGGAAACCGTGCAGCGTTGTGCCGTGGGAGGGCATAGCTGTGTCGTTTCACGCATTTTGGTGTGGCGACACGTTTCATAACTCAGGGATGACAGAAACAGACAGAGTGACGGAGGCCGAGATAGAGAGGCCCGTGAGTGATGGCTCCTTTTACCTCGCACGCCCATCTCCCATATCAGCCCCTCCACGCCTACGTGTCGCCTCTCCTCCTCCCCCTCTATCCTCCACCCTGACCCCCATAAATAAAGCCTGTTTGTTGTTGTCCGGATCTGGATGATACATCAACCTCTCCCTGCCTCCCTACCTCGCTCTCCTCCGAACGGGACAGTGACAGGTGCTGGTGCAGAGGCAACACGCAGGCGGGCCCTATTTCTATCTACCTGATTTAACGCACAGCTGATTTAAGACCCGCTAATTTACGACGGGCCCAAATTCTCTCCGTCTTCTCACTCCCAGCGTCCTCCACGCATGTGGCGTGCACGTCTTTTTTTCCTGTGCGCCACCATCTCAGGGTGATTTGTGTTTGATGCCCCTCCTCGTCATAGGGTCATTTATTATACTTCTCCTCTTCCTCTTCCCCCACCCCCTCTCTCTCTCAGTAACACGGACGTCCACACGGTCGCCTCCCTCCTGAAGCTGTATCTCCGGGAGCTACCCGAGCCCGTCATCCCTTTCTCCCAGTACGAGGACTTCCTGGCCTGCACCAAGCTACTCAGCAAGGACGACCAAGCCGTAAGGCCTCACTGCTACCTCTCCCCTGGAATGGTCGCCGCTTGTGTTGAACGCAGCTTAAGCCATAGTCTCTCCTTTAGAGACAGCACATGTTAAACTCAGGCCAAAATAACAAAAGTTATAATTTGAGTAAAAGTATTTTTATTTATATTTCACATAATGATTAATTCGGCAGCACGGTGGCGCAGTGGTTAGTGCTGTTGCCTCACAGTAAGAAGGTCCTGGGTTAGATTCCCGCCGTTAGAACGTGCAGGTTAATTGGTGACTCTAAATTGTCCCTAGGTGTGAATGTGTGTGTGAGTGGTTGTACTTCTATGTGTTAGCCCTGCGATGGATTGGCGATCTGTCCAGGGTGTACCCCGCCTCTCGCCCGAAGTCAGCTGGGATAGGCTCCAACCCCCCGTGACCCTGCATAGGATAAGGGGTTCTGATAATAGATGGATGGATACTGATTAATTCTTGTATTATCATATGCATTAGAGAACGATGCTAAAATTGTATTGTATGTTATATTGTATTGTATCCCAATCTCACAGCCAGCTCCAAATGGAGTTTTGCTTGAAAGCTGCATGAAAGCTGCTTTCTTACTGCCTGGTCATCTGTAACAAGTGTAATGTTCTCTTTGTAGTAGAATGGTTTTTCTGTGCTTTATTTCTCTTCTCTAAATCTCTCTCTCTCTCTCTCTCTCTCTCTCTCTCTCTCTCTCTCTGTGTCTCACTCTCTCTCGCTCTCTCTCTTTTTCTTGCCAATATTCTGTCCCGGAGC
>JAVQJS010078851.1:0-13350 GCA_036024795.1 Galaxias rostratus
TTGGCTCTGTTCTACGTAGTTGTTGCCTGCCTTGTCACAAGAATTTCTTTGCTCAGAATGATCCTGTATTATACTGTGCATTTGACAAATAAAACACTTTGAACTTTGAACTTTGAACATTTGCTGTTGTTCTTAGTTAATTGGAATGCTCACATTTGGATTTGAGTAAAGCTTGGGGCACCCACATGATTGGAGAATCAAAAGCCAGACACACTAGGTGAGAGAAAAGATGATGAGATGTGGAGGACAGATGGACAGACAGACAGAAATTGTGGACGATGTGAGACAAGCACATCTGCGGTTTTGTCACTTTTGTGTTGCAGGTGTGCATCTTGACGTGGCTCCTGGCTGCTTCATCCCAAAGCTCCCAAACCTTTCCAGCCCCCCCCCCCCGTGTTTCAATGTAGTTTGGTTTGCGTGCCGTTATGTCATTGATAAGCTCCTTCTCCCAAACCACATCGCCACCATAAGAGCCTGGTTTCCTTTGGCAGGCATTGTTTCTGGTTTGAATAGTAGGACCTGCTTTTCCTCTGCTGTGGCATCTCTACACCAGACCCATGCTTTTGGCTTGGTAGGATGACAACATTCCAAGTTGGTGTTCGTGCCATTGAAGACAGTATTTCCTCTCAGGAAATACGTCAATATGGTTAAACTGTGAAACAATGTGTGCAAATGTGAAACAAAAGTGTTTGATTGGCAATAATGATTTGCTTGGCCAAGATAGCTACGAAAAAGTTGCGTAGTTGTGTAGCTTACACGCCATTTTATAATGACACAAACTACACACATTGTGTCTATTTGAAATAATGACCTAAAGCAAAGTGCACAGCACCACACTGATTTAGCCAACCGAAAGCATCCTGTGAGTGCAGGACTCCTCTCTGATTTCACTTGTACCTCTGCCATTCCTCTTTGAGACATGACCACCAACATCTACAATAGGCTACTTTGAACAAACGTAGCTACGTGCATGCCAACTTCATTGGAAGCGCCAAGCTTTTACTGTACTGATCTCAACCCAAAAAGAGCTTGATCTATATTTATATCCTAAAGGACTACAGATAAAAAATATTGGATCAGCATTTGAGAGGTGGGATGTCCTTTCGTCAGCAAAGTTGTTGAAGTTCGAAGCAGTTGGCCACATTTCTGTTGGAAGTAAAGTGTGTGGTAAGCTCACAGTAGACTTCCAACCAACACACACGAATACAGTTTACATTTCTCATTGAAGGTGGTGCATTTATAGGATTGCTTGCTATCTAGGCAAACAAAGTTTCATTTGATGTTGCTGCCCCCTTTCATGAAATTGAGCTAAAGTTTGCTAATGAGGCTGCTGCAGTCTTTAGTAATGTCAGTGCTGTCAGAAAGCAGAAGTGATGTGGAATGATTTGAGACGCATGTCAAGAGATTAGCTGCACATAAGTAGACTAATGTTATTGAGGCCCTGTCAATGTAGAAGACGACTTATTCAATGTTCACTCATTCAATGTCAAGTTTCACCTTGCTACCACCAGAGGCTCCATTTCACAAAGTGCAAAGACAGCTGGACAACAGTGGACGCCAGCACAAGAGTCGCACCAGCAGCGTGCTGTATACAACATTTCCACAAGAGTATCTTCCACCGCTTTGACTCCACTGGGTGCCTCGATCCAAGTTTCTATTGGGAACCAAAGTCACAATAAACAGCCCAGCCTTTCATGTCCACGTCGTAAAAGAGGAATAAATAAAAGAGTCCACTTCAATGCGGCCTTTGTTGAGAGGAAGCAGCTGGAGATGGCACCGGGCCCTGGTATTGTTGGCCTGCGGCTCCCAGAGCAGACCATGGTGCCGGGCTGGCGCTCCCCCTGGGGGGACGGGACACGCCACCCACATGAAAGAGACGGGGCCTGCTGGTCACTCCGGAAAGCAAAGGGACGGTCACTGTTAGGGTACAGCTACTTTTCCATCACCGTACAGTGGACACTTTTAGTTAGTTGTCTATTAATGTCTGTCCTTTCATTTGGCATAGTTACTTGAGCCCAACAGTCCAAAACAGCCAGAACGGGCGTAATATGATTGAAACGGCAAACAACTCCTGGTAAAGTAACAATGGAACAAACCTAGAATTTTTTTCCCTTTTTATCAAATCGATTTTCTGCACGGGTTTTCTCTCCCCTGTTGACTTGGTGTTGCCAGATCCAACTTCGAGGGCGAAATGTGAGACAATTGGGTGTTTTTCATCCCTTCACGTTGAGGGGGTGATGTCTCAGAAATTCAGTCTTTCCCTCTGAAGTGGTCCAGTCTATTTCAGTATTCAACTTTTTTCAAAGCAGTGTCCAACTCTCTTTCGTCTAGGATTAGAGAGAAAGAATGGGAAAGAAGAGGAATAGGGGGGAAACCAGAAATAGGAGAGAGCACACAGCTCTATTTTGCTGAGGACAAACTTAAAAGGATTAAGGGGGTGAGGGGGTGGAAGGGGGGGTGCACCAAATGTTTACCGTGTTATAAAAGTGCATGTTATTTGTTGTCAGCTACAAAGTGGGATCAGTCAAACTTCAAAGGACATCTGGTTCGGCGTTGTGAAGTCACCAGATACAAGGATAAACGTGGCCGGAGAGCTGTATGGAATATTTACAGAAAACGCGCTTTGAGCGCAAACAAATCGGAGCTGGGTTCCCAGCCAACTGGCAGGATCAGTGGAAGTGGAGGAGGCGGAGGACGATGCTACATCTAATAGCAAGTGCAAGGGAGGCTTTACCCTCAACCACTCGTTCCCTTTCCACAATGTGAATAGAGGCGCATCCTGACGTGTTTTAGAGGATGACTATTTTGGACGATGTCCAGTTTTATCCTTGGCGAACCAGGAGAAAGGGCTAGCTGATAGTAATAGAGTCGGTGAGTCTTAACTGTGGGACGGTCTATTCGCGTAGGTATCCGATTAACAGCGGAGCAGTGTGGGTACAGCAGAAATGCCCACCGGATACCCCACGCTGTTCTGATCTTGTTTCTTTGCATGTAGCTATTGTTCATTCCCTTAGACCGATATGCACACTCATACAAACACACACATGCACACACAACTCCAATCTGATCCACATCATGCTGGCTTGAAGATAGAAAGCCAGCTCCTGATCCAAGGTTTCAAGAGTAACAATTGATTCTCCCATCAAAAGACTCAACTTTATGAAAAAAGAGAAAGTACCACCAAGCATCAAGTGAATGTATGTGGTTTTGAAGGTGCTTCACTGCGGTGGTATCCTCAGTGGAATGGTGAGCCTACTTGAACCACTGGGCTTTTGTCAAATGGTAGGACAAAGCCCTCTCGTTCAGGTAGGACAGAGTCCTCGGTCACTCAGAACTGGCCAACAGAAATCAATATTTTCTTACACCCCTGCCTATCACGCTTTTTGTGTTTTTTCCCTTCCTTTGGTATGTTAAATAGCTTTCAGTGCATGTACAGTAAAAGGTCTGAAACAGTACAAAGCCCATAGTCCATACCAAAGGGAGCTACTCCCTCACAGAAAAACACTGCGCCTAAACTGCCTGAAATGCCTCTTTAGAAATCCAAAGTTTCCTTCCATGAAAGATCTACATCACTGAGTCACACATTTGAATAATGTTTGACATGCCCTCTCTTAACCATCCAGGTAAAAAAGTAGTATACTTTAGTTTATGAAAAAAACGATTTAAGTATACAAAGGTTACAACAAGTAACACCTTGTGTTTCATTTCAAATATGTTTAAAAGTACTGTTATGTCACATTATGTCCAATGTGTTCGAAATATGCTTAAAGCATTCAAGTTAAATTGATGGAAGTACACTTGTAATTGACCTTGTATTAATCATCCACTTTGTGTATCTAAAAAGGGGCCCTGGCAGCTCTTCAGTGTCTAAACGCCTCTACCAAAGAATCAGCAGACAAATGAAGAGTGACACTTTTCATCCTGGACCTGGACACATTGGGAAAGACACCCTGTTCAAGTCTAACCTTACTGAGAAGAGGACAAAAGCACAGAGTGTATTTAAAAAAAAGTATATTCCAAGTCAGAGTCAAAGCAGAGTATATCCATTTGTTTGGCCAGCTGACCAATCAGAGCGAACATGACTTGTTGGGAGGGAGAAGGGGGTGCCAAAAGCAACAGAAGCTGAAACAGTGTTTCAGACAGAGGGTGAAAAGAGGTGCTGCAGATCCAGGCAGTTAGGATAAGATAAATTGTTTATTGAACAGAAAACCCCATAAACCTATTTTAGTAGGGTTCCTAATAAAAGCATGAACCTGAAAATAAAGTGGAAGTGCTTGGTAAACGCAATGTTATAATCTACAAGAGCCGAAGTACAGTCAAAACAAGTGAGTGTTCAAGTTTCAGTGGGGAACAAAGATGTTGCAGGCCTAATGTTGATGAGGATGAGCTGAAAGGGTTTGATGGTGCTTGCTGTCAGCCCAGCTAAGAGGGCGTTGCAGTAGTTAAGGCCAGAGATGACAAGGGCATGGACTATACCCTGCGTAGCATCCCTTGTAAGGAAGGCCCGTATCTTTCTGATGTTGTAGAGAAGGAACCTGCAGAAACACTTTACTGCTGCAACGTTAGCTGAGAAGGACAACCCGTCGTCCAGGGTAACCCCCAGGTTCTTTTACATTCTAGAAGAGGAGACCACAGTGCTATGCTACATACAGCGACAAGCATATTTTGAGAGGCAAGGGCTCAAAAGGAAAATGAATCATAGTGTATTGCACTGTCTTTTAGAAGTAGGGACATTACAACAACTTGGGCTGGTGTTAGTAGTGAGAAGTGAGTAATTGTATGGGTAATATTTACAAATAATTGAAATAAATGGTCAATGAACTAAATGTAAGATATCAAAGGCTGACCTACCCAACCATATATTAATTTAAGAATTTAACGACAATTGTAAAGTGTCCCAAAATGTAATAAATTCAATCCCCAGTACTGGACCATTAGGTAACCAGCATCCCTCTCTAAGCTTTGTAGTGCCAACAAAACTGTTCCGGTGTCTCACTGATCGTGAGGTGAGTCATTGGTAACTCTTGAGTTGAGGCTTACGACATGAGAGAGAGGGGGAGGAAGCGGGTCCCTGGTAACACAACACCCTGAGGCGACCTGATATTGTGCCTTTCCAATAAACAGTGAGCTTAAGAGGAAGAACAAGTGGCGGAAATTCTTTGAAGTCCTTTCGCATTGTTCCCCAAAGATTAAAGAGACAGGTGGTTTTGTCGGCGGTGGGTTTATGTATGTATGGCATTAGGACGATGAGGTAAGGTGAGAAGGTAGAAAATGGACTGCCATTTTGTATCATTATCGTGGTTATTACTGACTCCCAAGTACCACCAGTGCACAGTGTTAACAGGAGAGGTCAAGGCTCCCATGTGACAGGTCTTCTCTTACTTTGATGGTTGTTAGGGTAAAAAACGCGTTTGATGAAAAGGACATACTCTGGTTATACTTGTAGGGGCCAAAGAGAGTGGACATGGCGGTGTGCTTACAGACTGGCTCGACGATGCCAAACGGCCTTTACACATGCACCTGAGTGTTAGTGACTGAAGACGATTCACTGTCCTGTTGACATTTTGAGGGATCTTCATGACGCTTTCAAATAAATGAGGGTAGAAGAAAAACACTCCAGGGCATCCATTCCCTGACAGAAACCCTGAAAACAGTTGGCTTTTTATTGGAGTTAAAAATCCCCTCTATTGGTGTTGAAAACCGCCTCTGATCCAATGTAATTTGATTCTCTGACTTACATGTAACCTTTTTTTTTCTCTTTTGTACTCATATCTGCATATAAGAAACTATAGTGTGTTTCAATTTAATAAACAACCCTCAATGGGTTCACCACTGACCTATTGGGCTTCCCAAATCCTCTCGATCGCTCATCATTACAGCCATTTGGTTTCACCAAGCAAATCAGTCCGACCCATGCTCTCTCTCGTTCATTCAAGTTAAATGGATTCCTAAGTGTCACTGATGACTGTATGGGTGAGAACAAGAGATTAAAGGGTTCGCCTTGAGCAAATATAGAGGGAAGATGACAGAGGGGAGGGCAATCTTCTGAAAAGGGCTTCTGACTTCTCACATTTTTTTCTTCTTCTCACGATCGGCTTTGGTTGTGGATCAACAACACGTAACGTGTTTCATTTCTACAGCATGTCACACAGTATACCCACAGGTTTCCCTTGAAATTATATTACGATCTCGCTCCCCCTGTAAATGTTCCTATGACAAAAGCGATCTGTGTGTTTTACATGGATTTAAGTACTCAACGTGGATTTCAGATAAGTGCTCCATCTTGATTTATTTGAAAACATTACATGGGAATCAATCAATCAGAGTCAGGGAGCACAACATTCATCAAGGGCCAGAGCCCAGAACTTGGTTGTGAACTGTGTCATATATTCTGTACCATTTCTCATGACAACACCCTAAAGTGGAAGTCCTGTAGACTCTTTTAATCCTTGGCATTAACACCACATGGTCATGGACAAACATTAACTTCAGTAGAGTAAAGAGTAGCAGAATTACCAAGGTTTGGGGGATCATGATGGGTAGGACCAGGGTCCCAGCAGCCACAAGTCTGGCACTCACTATTCACATTTACTTTGTTACAACTCATTGATTGTTGTCCTCCCTCCCAACAGTTCTTTGACATCGTATGTCACAGGCACTCATAATAACACATCCAATTAGAAATCAATTAAATATTTCTCATCAAGACGTGTTTGCAAAAGATATGAACCATCAATGAAGACTTTGTCAAGACGTGTGGTCAGATCCGAGTCTCAATGACAAGGAAATATGAACATAATCTAATAACCAACCATGTAACATACAACCTAAATGTCCTTATCAGAAGCCACCCTTTATCTGATCCCATTCTCCAGTCTGTTTGCTACAGTGTAGCCGTCACGTCCCTTGTGGTCTATATATACAAACCATGTAATGGTAAAAACAACCTGTAATGGGGTTAAACCTTACCGTACAGAACAACTCATAAAAAATACATGCATAAACCAATCCCACTAACAAAATAGCAAAATAAACACATAAGATATGAACTAGAATTGGTATTCTTTAATTTATTAAATAATTAGTCAGATATAAGTCAGATATTAACCCAAAATCAGCTAAATATGCTGACGGTTCCTTTGAAAGCCAGAAAGTGGGAGCATTCTACATGTTTGGAAGCAAACCAATAAATACATAAAATAAGTTTGCAATGACAATCTTCCACATAGCTCAATGAGATTAGTTTACTCAGAAAAAAAGCCATGCGGATGTTTTTCAATGTACACTAAGAAAGTCGAAATACTGATCACATAAAATACAGATGCTTTGATATTTAGATCCAGAAATCTAAATATAAAACACATACTAATACATATCACCATTTAAACTCCAGAAAACAACAATTTGCCTTTCCAACCATGGAGTAAAAAAAGTATCATTCTTGTTATTTCTTCATTTTCAAAGGACGGCCACCACAGGCAACATAACAAAATCCCCCTCTTGGATTAACTTAAGCGTCTTTGAGTATTTAGAAAAGCGCTAAACAAGTTGAATGTATTATTATTAACTCGACACAGGCAGTGAGAAAACTTGCTCGTCAAACTTAAGTCCGGTCTTTCGTTTGGTGTAAACATCGTCTAAGGGGGGGATTTATCCCCGCTGTGCCTTCTCTTTCAAGATTTAAAAAGACTTTCACTTTGCAGCTAATGCAAAGTCACAGCTGAGTGTGAATGGGTTGCCATTTTTCATGCCGCCTCAATGGTAAACTGGGCACACTTACAAAGTGCCATTGTGGTGGCTTTAAAAAGAGTTTCCCAACATTAAAGGGAGGCAGGTGGCACATTACAGGCGGAGGATCTCCCTGTGGTACCATTCAGGCCTGAGAGAGGAGATGGAGACAGGTGGCCAACCTCTTTAATGTGGCTAGGCTTTTAATCTGCGCGTGTGGCTGGGAAGCGGTGCGTGTGGTGAGGCTGGCCAGGCATCCCTTTCCGGCAGGCCTGCGATTAGGCTTCTGAAGGGGCAGCCGGCTGCTTTGGGTGGTGCCGCCCTCACCGTGCACACAACCCGCTCTGTCTGTTCCACGGCGGGTCAACCTAATCGGTTGTGCACAAGTGTTTTGTGTGACGGGTCTGGGCTGGGCAACAGTAATTTCAGTGTCACCAGTTTATGGCGACTGATGGCTGTCGTGTTGTAGGGATGATGGGTTCATGTGCACTGCTTCTACTCCTTGTGTTGGAGTGATTAAATCATCCAAGGGTCCAATGTGAATTCTTGTGTATGTATGCTGAGATAGATTGGGAACTCAGGCACACTGAATTGAGATCGTAAACATCGAGTGGAAAGGGTACCTGTAAAACCCTGGAGTACAAACCCCTGTAAGTTATGAGGACTGTTAAAGTACTCAGCCACCTGCTAAAAGGAGGAAATAAGCGGGTGCCTACAGTGATGCTAAAGAATGCTTGTGCTTCTTTACATAGGGGCTGCTAGTTGTTACCACTTTCTTTCTTTGGATTCCTGGAACTCTTGTTGCAGCCCTTCTCTTTCGCTTGTTTCATTGTCCCGGAGAGGGAGACGTATTAGTTTGTTCAGCGTTGGAAAGGAGAACTAAAAGGTTAAGCATGTTCATTGTTGAATTGAATAGTTGATTGTTTTCTCAACTGGGGAAGTAACTGACAGTTGTGGTTCTTATAAACTCAAAGGGCATGCTAGGGCTTGGACAGTCCTCTGGTTCTGAGTTGTATGTCAGCACAGAAAGTATGAGAGACCTCTTTGATCGTGGTAATGGATAGCGTTTTGGTCAACACCTTTCATCTGCCCTCTGTGTTACATGTGGTTCACTGACAGAAATAATGACTGCCCCTTCTGTTTACTCGGGATGTGTTCCTCATAAAACGGTTACACAGTTCAGCAGGATCACGAGTGTTCATCACTTGCCTCTTGGCCACTCGGATGGGAACCATGTCGAGATACTTCCTGGAAACCGCCCGACCAGTCACGAGGTGCAGTTCTAAATCCATTCACAGTCCTCTTCTTTCAGTCTCCTACCACGGTTCCCCTCTTCTCCTCCGTTCTTCTTGCCAAGCTGGGGACGCGTTCCGGTTCTTCTCATTAGGTTCCGTTTGTTCATCTCGGTTAATGATCTTGTGAGGGTCTTTTTAGCGGAACACAGTGCTCTATGATGGAGCGGTTTTATGTGGAGTCAAAGCACTCAGGTTTGCACAGCGGGGCGCCACTTCAGATCACTCAGCCTAAATCCCCACGGAGCGACCAGGGAGAAGCATCGATCGCTGCACAGCCTCCTCTCTGCTCTTTCCCTCCTTTCCCCCGTTTTTTTCTCTTCCTCGCTCAAATAATCCGCTTTAACCAACCCGTTATGTCCCCCCCCCCCCCCCCCTCCTCCAACCGACCCCCTCCCTGAAACAGTGATTAAGAGCTTAACTAGCTCATACACAAACAGAAATGGATTTGATATGCATAAAGTGATGACGGGACAGTTTCAGTGGGTTGTTGTCATAGAAATTTGTTTGGGGCATCCCTGATTTTATTTTTGCCTGTCAAAGGTGAAAAAGCTTTGGTTAATAATGATTTGCTTTGAGTGGTATTCATAATTCCCACAACCTTATTACTAATTAATAGCCTACATATATTAAATTATGAATACTTCCCTGGGTGATAATATTGCCTCAAAACTACATTTTCCGTTTTTGGATTTTTTCATGGTGGTGCGTGGTGAAGTTTACAAATTCTTAATTTATTTGGGATTACACAGTTTCATATGCCACTTCCTTGCCTCTGTTTGTGTTGTATTTCAATAAAATGTTACTTTCCATTACCAAGGAGGAAACTTGGTTAGCTTCAAAGGCTGTCTGCTTACAGTGACTTAGGATCAGAAAGATTTAGGATTAATTGATCTTTTTAAAGCCAAAGATCTACTGTTTGTACTTGATTTTATCTTCATGGAGAAAAAATCTGTGTTTTTGTATTGACAAAGGAATGAGAAAAGTTGCCCGGAATTCTTTGATATGTCTCATTGCCACCTTATAACTAACAATTTCTGGTCTATGAAGGGGGCCATCTGGAACACCATCCCACGTTTGTGATGTCACTTCCCTTCTTTCTAACACACACCACACTGGTGGGAAACTGTACCACAATGACATCATGTAATGGTCCCAACATGTGGTGAAAGCCTTCCTGACTAACCACTAGTGGATTTGGGATGGTAGAAGAATGCTATTTACCGTGAAGTCAGATTTAAGGTTAATCTCAAATGTTGATTTAGCTGTTACTTAACTGAATGGAAAAACATGGTTGGACAATTCCTTAACCAAACTGTGGAAAAACAACTGTCCCCAGTCCAATGCTTTAAGGCAATTTCCACCTTGACTTTGAGGTGAAACAGCCCTGCCTGTTCTCTGCTCTTTGATGATATCACCTTGACCTTTGCCCTTTCCATCTCTACTATTCTTATCGTATTCCACCGTCTCAGTTCACTAACTCAGTATGACCACACCAAGCCTTTCATCCTACTTAAGGACTCTTCCTGTTCCCACATCTTGTAGCCATCACATACCACTCCTTCCCACGCAGCACTCACGCAGCCAGCCTAGCACACACGCACACAGACACACACACACACACACACACGTTCACTGTTTGCTCACGTTAATCGATTCTTTCCAGATGATATTGGCAAGCCCGAGATCCCTCTGTTAAAAGGAAGTATTGAAACACGTCCACCTTCCTGTATGCTAACATGAGATGTCTCGCCAATGACAGGATGCCTCTTATGATGCCAAATATACTGGACCTCCGGGGTACTTTTCGTGTTGTCGGAGCGGAATTGAGACAGCCACTAATATACTTCCAACGCTGTCTTATTTCCCCATGTAGTCCTTCAACTCTTGGCACCACGAATAGATATTTACTCATAACAGTCAATAGTGGAAGGAAATAACTGTTGAAATATATATACACATATATGCTTATGTATGTATACTGTTTATATATATGTGGTGCTCTTTTAAATGACTGCTTTACTGCATCAGGTCAGTCACTGAGATCAGTATTGAGTAGAAAAAGCACGTTTAAACATCAAACATTGCTATTGTCCGATGCAAATATTCACAACTTTTGTGTTAGTGGGGTTGTTTGCAAACGCTGTCTGGCTCCCTGTTCCTGCTCACCAACAACCACTAAATACATGGCTGTCAAAGGAGGCAGATCGACTTGCGAGTTGTAATGAACTTGGGGGGAATGCAACCCTAAAAAATGTAAGCTTCATGTTTGTGTATGTGTGTGGGTGTGTGTAAGCCGCTGTGCAAATGGGTTTGCCTTTGATGTGGTGCTGCTCTGATTTGAGCTTGTTAGCCATTCCCAGGCTGTCTGTCCTTTTCAAGGGCAGGATGGATAGAAACCGACAGAAAGACATGGAAAGAGAAAAAGGAGATGATTTCTATGGTTTGGTATCTTTGGTTGGAAATTAAATGAAAACAACTAGAGGGACACATTTCTTGCTCAAATAACTGAATGTGTGCCGTTTGGGGTCTTTTGTATGTGTCTTGATTTTAAGCATGTGGTCATGTTAACATGGACAAAATGTGTGTGTGTGTGTGTGTGTGTGTGTGTGTTTCCAGAATTTTTACTATTTTCTGATTGATTAAGAAATCCTCCCAGTGCAGTTTGCTGAGCTCTTCAGAAAATAAACTGCAGCTCAGTAGGACTTCTCCCTGTATAAAGGTTGATAAAACACTTTCATTAAAAAAGGCTCCTTAGTCATCCTTCCGATTGACATTAATTTACCACAACCCAAACGGAAGATACCCCTTCACCTAAAGATGTGGTTGGACATCCGTCTACACTCTCCTTTCCCTGAAGTGCCCATAAATCCCTTCCCTTGGTGTCAAAGGTCACACGTTTCCACCTCACACCTTTCCAATGAATATATCGGCAGATGTAAATCTCCCAACCTATGTCCGGCGTGCAAAGGATGTACCAGCAACATGGCACATAAAAGAACACCATTCGCTCTGTGGACATACCTGAAAGGAAAAACATGTTGCCCTCTCGGAAAACAGATGGGTAGCAAACCGGAGATGGTGAAATAAGCGACCGCGCTGAGGGAAGACGTCGGCTGGATGCCGTGGGGTGTGAGTCCCTGTGTAAGAAACACAGACCACTTCAGACACTGGGAGTGTAGTGCAGACGGGTGGTCTTGTGGAGACACTGAGCGTTAGGCTGCCCTGAACTCACACACAGGGCATGCGTAAAGGATGGCCACACACACACACACGTACACACACCTCCATATAACAAAACTTCCTATAGTCATCAATTAATCTGTCACCATAACCCCCTCATACCTGCTAGTTCGTTCACAATGAGTCACAGCAACATAGGAATCTGCTGTTTCACTGCAGCAAATCACCCAAACAGTCTTTAGTCTGCCCTCTAGAGGCAACGAGAAGTCACAACAACCATTTGACACCATTGACACTGATGTGATTTTGGATTTGATTTCTTTTCTTTAAGGGTCTTTGGGATAAGACGATAACATACTGATCCCAGACCTTACCTTTTGGCAACTTTTGTGATTAGAAGTTTTATCCCTGTACCACAGGTGGATGAGTACGTGCACATTCCCTTCCTCATCCGACTGAGCTGAAAACATTACATGCATTCCATTGGCAAAACCACTGAGAGTCATAAAGGTTTGAAACAGCTGTTTATGAGCAACTTGACCTCTGTTTGAAATATCGACATGGAATAACTAAAGATACATCATCAGCTGTTTATGATTAGGAAGAGAAAAACATATGAGACTGTTTATTTACACCACACACACACACACAACACGCGCGCACACACACATGCACACACACAATATATATATAATATATATATATATATATATACATATATATATATACTTGAGCACTGCATGTGTCACATGTGGATACCCATACTATTTCACATACTAGGGACACACACACAAACATATACACAATCATTTTACCCAGGTAAAAAACATCTGCTAAACTGTGCTCTTCACCTCTCTACCCAAGCATGAGTAATCTTCTCACTATTGATCTGCCATTAAAGCAGCTCCTCTCCTCAAGAACAGATGTCAGAAACAGGCGTCTTAGATTGATGTGTTTTAAAAAAATGCAATAAAGAGAAAGAGAGGAGGGGAGACAAAAAGAGGATAGAAAGAAAACCTTCAAGATATGGAGGCAGGTATGTGTGTGTGTGTGTGTGTGTGTGTGTGTGTGTGTGTGTGTGTGTGTGTGCGTGAGTGTGTGCGTGAGTGTGTGCGTGAGTGTGTGCGTGAGTGTGTGTGTGTCTGTG
>JAVQJS010078867.1:0-11726 GCA_036024795.1 Galaxias rostratus
CCCCCCCCCCCCCCCCCCCCCCCCCCCCCCCCCCCCCCCCCCCCCCCCCCCCCCCCCCCCCCCCCCCCCCCCCCCCCCCCCCCCCCCCCAAAGCTCCTCGTCTGTGGTCTCGTTTTATAAGGGAAGCACATTTTCAAACCATTCACACTGTTGCTCCTGCTGCCCAGATAAAAAAAGCCCCAATTTACTTGAAATTATCTCATTTGAGCCGGCCACGAATCCCGGCTTATGAAACATCAGTCAGGGTGATTAATTTCGTCTCAATTAATCGTTCCATTTGTCTATGATATGTCTAAAATTCCACAATACAAATCCGGTGGTAATGGTCCCATCCTTTGGCCCCATTGTGTGGTTTATCTCCTATGCTCAAACGGCAAAAGCAAATTGTGGCAAATTTTATCGGCGAGTCTGCTGGCATGTGGTTTTTCCAGCGGTAATGATTCCTTCATTCGGGCCTAATTAACTGTGGCCATTAAATGGAGGAAAATGTAATGTCCTGGGTTCCATGTCAGGTAGTCAGAAGAGGAAGGCACAAGAGGACTCAATTAGGCCTCTGCCATTCCCAGGTTATCACGCTACATGTTTGCCAATTAAGTGGAGGAGGGTCTGATGTTCCGGTGCCTTCCAGAGCCTTTCGAACATTGCACCATCTCCAAGGCACTGGCTCCATAGAAACCTAGCCTCCCCACCTCCCTGACAGCGAAGGAGCAGACACTACACTATGTCCCAAAAAGGCAGTAATTACAGGATAGATGGGAGACTGTTACATAAGCGCGAGGCTGCCGATAGGCTAGACCTGCTGCTGATGCCAGGTTCCAAACAAGTACCAGCAGGATTGAGTTACAGCAGAATTACCCAGGGCAGCTTTGGTCAGAAGCACAGACACTTTTTAAACATCGGAGGAGAGCAAAAGGAAAATGAGACACCATCATTATAGAGACTACAGAGGTATTGAGTCTTAAAGAATTTCAAACTCTATCTGTTTCTAAACCATCACATCCACAGGCATAGTTTAACTACTTAAAACACAAACGTATATTTTCTTACACCTTCACGGTTAGATTAACATCGAATTATAACCAGTCTTTGCTATCTCTAAATGTTTCTTACAGAAATATGGGCATTACACATCTATTCAAACAAACATAATGTATGAGCGACTCACTCCACACAGTCAGAGCTTAAACCGAGACTTAATCCGTTCTGAGTACGGCAGAGGAAGAGACAGGCAGCCAGACACATTAGCCTTCCCCTATGCCATATTCTGCAGGCTATGGGAGTCTGTCTGTGTGATCCTGACAGTCAGTGACTTGTTATGAAAGCACCGTAGGCTTAGTTTGATCCATCACATGGGGGGCTGGTGTGTGTGTGTGTGTGTGTGTGTGTGTGTGTGTGTGTGTGTGTGTGTGTGTGTGTAGGGGGGTGAGGCGGTCCTGTTGCCTGTCACTCACCACACACCATTGCATGACCGGCAACCCTTGTCTGGCCCAAACATGACGGGGGGTCTGGGGCCTAACCATATGAGCAGTCACTCCTGTACACTCCAGCCCAGCAGTCTGACATGGAGAAAGGCCAATGGGCGTCAAAACAACTCCGGACAGCGAGCTGCATCATAGACACAGGGCGGCTCTGGTTGGGAACCCTCAGCGCTGGAGACAGAGACCCGATCGTCTGCACTGTGACACTTTATTTGTTTCACCCTATTGGCTTTTTCTTCGTTGCAATGACAGAGCATTGCCCTGACACCGCCTCAGAAAGATGATATCCTACCGTCATCTCTCTGTCAGCACACTAATGCGGTAATTATCGGCAGTCATTAAACTGTTATGCATAGGGGTGTGAGTTTGTGCATTAAACAAACAGTTAAACAGTGCCACCCACGCAAAAAATGCATAACGTTTGCGAAACGTACACCGCAGTTTAGAAGACATGCCGTTCCTTACGGCAATTAGGGAAATAGAAGGGTGCATATATGCAAAGAGTGTGTGAGGCGGAGGGGAGGCTGGGCTTAAAGAACCCGTGGAGCTGGGGGTGGTGGTGGGGGCGGGGGGAATAGGGAAAGAAATAGCTGAAGTCAGCAATGGCAATAAATCCTGAAGTGCTGCACAGTTTCTCACTATACCAGGTCTGTGGACCCCATCTCTACCTAAAACAAGCGACATTGTTTGGTTACTTTAGCAGCGGGAAGCTCGAGTTGCAGAGAAACTCCAAAAGGTGCAGGGCACTTCCGTCCATCTGTGACCACAGCTTGACCTCCAACCAACTACTCACTTCCACACAGCCGGGAACAAAATCAATAGATTAACTGGCATGAAATTGTCCCACTATTAAGATGAATGATTACCGGACTAATTCTTATCGCCCCTTTCATAGGGCGGCTCCTAAGTGAAATGTTAAATGGCTATTAAGGTTATAGGGAATGGACGGAGGAAAAATATAACTTGACTTTAACTCTGTCACTCACACTGGCAGGCAAACATAACGTGTTAGCTTGCACCAGTGCACCCCTGCCCGCACGCACACACATACACACGCGCGCGCGCGCGCACGCACGCACGCACACACGCACGCACACACACACACACACACACACACACACACCTAAACCAGAACAATGTGTTTTGAACAGTGTAAATAGAACCCATCAATCCTAGAGGCCTTGACAAATGGCCGTTTCGCTCACCGTCTCGTTGCCAAACAAGATGTCGACGTATGGCAGGACCTTCATCATGGGCTCCTTAAAGAACTGGCTGATGAAAGGCGCTGAGAGGTTCAGGCCGAAGATCTTGTTGTTGTCGGAGGCGTGCTTTGCCACCTTCAGGATTGACTCGGGGGACACGGTCAGGAAGAAACCCTGGGAAGGAGACAAAACAGATTTCGCTCACATCATGTTTTCATGGCTTTGATTGGCCGTGCCCGAGAAAACAATCCCCACAGCACCGCTGGCTAGACAGGATCATTTGTGGTCTGACAGGCAAACATGAGCCCAAATGGATTGAACCAGAGGCTTCCTCCGATCTAACTGCTAATTTGTGGCTTCTGGATTCTGACAAGACAATTTCAGTGTGACACAGCGTGGTATTATTAAAATAACACAACGGACAGACATGGTAAGGTTATATAAGCATTCACGGTTTTCCTGACGCATTTACTTGTGCAACAAAGAGAAGAGAGGGCAGGAAAAATCCATCCTGGACAAAGCACATGGCACGGGTCCAATGCCTGTGCTGGAGGAAGCAACGTGCACGTATCCGATGATAGAGAGAACAAAAGTCTCGTCTGGACTCTCCTTACTCGGAAACAAGAGAGGCAGGTCCACTCATTGTGTGAATGAATACAAATCAGGTAAGAAAACACCTTTGTGTTTCAGGTTGAAACTTGACGCGAGACTCTCCAGCAAACCACACAAAAACACTCCTCCTTTGATACTGATCTTCTTAACCTTGTTTTTGAGCTACAAGCTCCTGTATAAAACTAGTGTCACAATAGGGGCAGGGGAAGCAGAGAAAAACTTTCTGCATGGTGATACATTTAATCTAGTTGAAAAGCGTCCATTGTGAGCACCAGTGCAGTTCTCATTAAAGCATGCATGACATTTGCAGCTATGGAGGAGCAACCTTTGCGTGAAAGAAGTCGGGTCTAATGCCACTGAATAGAGAGGCATCCATGTAGTCAATCAAATATACAATGTACTACATGTGACTAAGCAAGTGAGTGCCTAGTTACATATTCATGCTGCTGTTTGCTCTCTAGACAGGCTCTTTGCATAATTTTACAGTGTGTCATGTGGTAGTAAAAAAAAAAAAAGAAGAAATGTCTGTCCGTTCGGACCGGGTCAATACCCACGGTTGCCGTGTCACCCTGCCATCTGTTGTGGACGAGAGGTGTTTTGAATGGGCTCGGTGACACAAAGGAACTCAGTCTGAGCTAATGGCCCATCATTGACCCTGACATTTTTCTTTTGGAGTATGCCAATGTGTCAGAGGAGGGGAGATTGTTTTCTGACACAAATGGCCTTTTTGTAGCAGAAGATAAACTGTCATGGTTACCATAATGTTAACTCTGATCAAAGGCCCGCGGGCTCTATCAAATATCCTGAGGGGTGGTGAACTTTAAAAGCCACGCCACGGTCTCTCTAATCACACACTGGCTCTATGTAATTTACCTCGAAACACACTATCGCTGCCAACACGACTGCATTGGATTGAAATGAAGGGCCTAACGCTTGCTTTGAAGCTGTCAACTGGGTTCTAGTGTGAACTCTGCCAGATGCCGAGTCAATGTTCATGTCATGGATGTTGCACATATACAACAGTTAAACCACAACAATGTCTCAAAAGCGATAGGGAAAATAATACGCCGATTAACATTTTTTGTATCTATGTATGAAATAAATAAAATATCCAAGGCAACACTTTCATAACATCAGGCACGCCACTTCTCCCTCTCTTTGCAACCAGGCTCTAAGCTTTGCGACTCCAGTGGCTTGTGGGTAGAAAGTAGCAGCCCCGGTCATGTAAAATTCAAGTTCCCATCGCAGGCCTGGCTTTGCAGTGCAGTAACAGGAGAAGTTAAGTCTTTAGCGCTGTGGCGCAGATCACGTGTCCAGGAACAACAGATACAGTTTCCCCAGGTGTCAGGGAACCTTGTGAAGTGAAGGGATATCACGTTTCCAGGTCAGGACGATCAAAGTGTGGGGAACGCTATGTGCAATTTCCATGGGGCCAAAACATTTAATAAGGCATTCAGAGCCACTTTTTCCTGGCAAACAAAGCTACAAAAGAGGCACAGCTTGGCCATGTCGGGCTGTAATTTGAGGGAAGCTTTGGATAGCAACATATACATTTTCAGTGTTTACCTAAAAGAGGGATGACTTCCACTTTACTCACATGGAGAAAATTGCCTAACTGGTAGGCTGAGATTAAATGAGTAGTGATCTGACCAAAGTCTCACTCTACAGTAGCATGCAAAAGCCACTTTTTGTGCATTGTATAACCATTTTACAGACTCCTACATCTGAAATTCTGGTGTGATGGATGACATGATGTCACTGGGCTTAAAATAAAAGTGAACATCTGAAGGGTAAAAATGATCTATTTTGGGAAGGGCATTTTCTTTTGTGCCACCAGAGGTGGTCATGGAAAAGGGAAAGCTTTTTTCCAGGTCTATTTTCGTTCTGCCGGGGTAAGGGTGTGTGTTTAAACTACTGTATCGTGACGCTTTGCTTGACACTTCCCATTACTCAGAGGAATGATGGAGGGATTAAAACGAAGATTTTGAAGCCTCATCGCAAAGTGCAAAAACTGGTGCTTGAGCTGATCCTAAATTCCATCAAAGCTCCCCCTATCACGGCTCCTATAAAGAAAGGGTTTGTTCCAGTGATAATGTCCTCATTGCTTGAGAGCAACTGGGCTTTCTCGACACTGTTTCTATCAAAGCGGTACAAAGGCTGCCCCCGCCATGCTCTCCCCGCCATTACCATAGACGGCCCCCCCATCACGCTTGCTGGTGCAGAGTGGGTTCATTACCAAGAATTAGATGTCACACAGATCAGAGCGCGTACGATACCACACACTGTTCCCCCTCCTCGGTTATCTTTGTGGAGCGCCGTGGCGAGGCGGATCGATAGCCCAGGTTTGGAGCTTCATTAGCTCAGTATGACTCCATCTCCATCAAGACACCTCTGGCACGCTACGCTAGTGTTCCCAGATATATTTTACTCCCTTGTATTGAAGGGGGGCCCGCTGTTTTTTTCCACACAAACACATACACACACATACACACCCACACCCACACACACACACACACACACGAAAACACTCCTTCACACATGAGGAGATCCGAGTGGAGAAAGGACTCCTAGCACTGCAGATATGAGACATTGAGAGAGAGTGAAAGAAAGAAAGAAAAGAAGCGAGCGAGTGTGTGCAACAGAGAGAGGACAGAGTGAGTAATGGTGCTGGAGTGGATAAAAATCACAAAGACGACGAGAAGGCTTTTAAGGCCGTTCTATATTCTTCAAAAAACTGTTTTAACAGAATGTGCGAATGTGGCAAACCGGCGAGCCAATACGGATTTTTGTATAGCGCTAATGATGCTTTGTCCCTTTCAGAACGGCCAGTTGGTTTCATTTAAAACCCAAGTTCAATTAGGCCACTAGAGCAGATGATGAACGCACTTCAGAGGGGCAAAACCAAAATACCAACGCTTTGAAACATGTTTCAAATGGTTGCTTCGAAATCTGACCATAACGACAGCACCTGCTTCCTCTTGCTATTGAATCAGAAGACATGTACCAGAGGACCTCATCATATATTTAGAAAGAGTCTATCCATTTCTTAGGAGGGACGCTGGAGGAAGGCCAACGGTACAGGAAACTAAGGAAGGCCATGATCGTAAGGGCCCCTTGGAGATGCAGAGCGGGGGTATCAAATCAGTCATGCTGGGCTCTCTGGAGCGACATAAACGTGCCACAAACGCTGGATTTAACAACTGCACAGAGACATTACCTACTAGCTGCTACAGTATTTATTCCTTGAAAATAGTTTAAACTTTAGTCATTTTCCAAACCAAAAGATTTCTCCTGCTGCTGTAGAATTCTCTCATAGTAACCTGTGAAATAGAGGCACAGCTGGAAGGTCATGAACATTGCCTAACTTACCTGAACAAGGTCACTCTTTGAGCAGGGCCACAAAAGAAAAGCATTAGAGCTCACCGCAGACCACTTCAGGGGGACTGAATGTGTGTGTGACACTACCTACCTTGCGATTTGTCCCGCTATCAGAGAACATACGTAATTACATTAACCTAGGAGCCTCCGACGCATAAACGTAATGGACCAAAAGGCTTCAAGAAAAAAAGAAAAAGAAATAAAAAAAGGGTTAAACTTGAATAACCTCATTTAAAGGTTCAAATGTTTGCTGGCACACAACAACATTGAAGATTTGCCGTGATTGGGATTGTTATCTTCGTAACGGTAATATGAGACCAGCCTCAGGGGATTCTCAAAAGGTTGGCTTTTGCTCGCTTGTGAAGAGAAAAGCTCCCTATGTTTAAAAAAAAAAGAAAAAAAAAAGAAGAGTGTTGGCCAGGCGAAGAGGCCAGTCTGGGAGGGAGCGGGAATGCAGAGGAATGTACTTTAGATCTAAAACAGACAAGATTTAAAGCCAAGAGCATTTAAACGCCAATACTAATCCCCAAAATAATTCAGCGCACAGAGCTAACTAACTCCCTCTTACAGATGCCATGAGTTACCTCTGTTAGAAGTAAAAGCCATTCCGGTAAGAGTAAAGGGGCTTTCCTATACTAAATCTTCGTTTTGTCGTTAATGTCAAAAGCACACAACAAAGGGCTTCTAGACATAACAGATATTTCCACGTTCTTTTTCGTATATTTTTGCAATGCTGTTTTGCCACCCTTGCTGCGAGCTGAGGGTAGAACAAACTGTTTAGTTTGCAGGGAGTTAAAACTGGCTAATGCATACACTCACAAGTGTCCTTGTCTGCCACACTGCACTTAATTAGCATTTTAGCGCTAGCAGTTTCCCTCTCCTTCACTACCTCTGAAGGAGAAACACTATTGTAGCTCAGCGGACTCACCCCCCCCCCACACACACACACACTCACCCCCCCACATACACACACACAGTTTTTGGAGTCAGGTCGAGCTCCTGCTGTTCCTACAGTACTTCAGTTCAGGATGGGGACCGGGAAACGAGGTGGAGGGGGCTAATGGAAAATAGCATCGCAGTCTGCAAAACACACCTATATGGAAACAGATGCGGAGACTTCAGACTGTTCTCTGCTGAATTGGCTAGAAGAGACGTATTAATATATGGGTCAGATGTATAAAGCAGGGGCTTTGGTGTTTCTGTTCTGCAGGGAGAGGTGTCGGGTTTCAACAGCCTAGTAACCACAGAGGTTGGGTGCAGACAGAAACAAAATCTCTGCAGACATTCCTCAACACCGTCGCACTGAAGTGAACATTTCCAATTGTGCCACTCTATGGATGTAAATGAATTAGCACACACTTAACTTTAAACACTCAGTCGAGGTTCTGAGAAGACGATCCGTCACTGTTTCACCGATCTGCCCGGAGAGGGCTAATTTACCAGATCGGAAAATTGCAGGTAATTGCTCAAGCCATTTAATCATATTTGGTTTTGGTTGAGGGACTAAAATAACAAAGCTCTGATTGCTGAAAAGACAAGGGCAGGGGTTTCGGAGGCCCTGTTGCATGGATTTAATTCGATACATATTTTTCCCCCTTGCTGTCTGAGGCCTTGGCAAGAGATACGTACATAAGAAAAAGTAAGAGATGGTGGGGGAAACCCCCACCTCCTCCAAATACTCTCCGTCTGCCATATTTAATTTAAACAGCATGAGAAACAAAGACTGCCCTTGCACAGTGTTGTGTGAAGGCTGTCAAGCTCAATGCAGGAGCTCAGCACCCACTGTTCAGAGTTGAGAACATGGGGCGGTTTAAGTCCAGTCTTCATAATAAACTCTCACTGTGCGAGCTCAGTCATAGAACAAAAAAGGAGAGCACATGGCAAAAAGCTCTTTTAATTATTCATGACTGTTTAAAAAAAGTCCTCTAATTGCAAGTGCAATATGTCCCCGGATGAAAACACAAATAACAACACAAATGGAACCTTTTTTGCTTAATCACTTAATAATAAGAATTTGAGGAGACCGTGCAGGATTATTTTAGTATTTCAAAAATGACTCCAAACTGAGTTGGAAAAAAACCTAAAAACACAGGATAATTTTTGTAGAGCGTGATCCATAATGCATTTTTTTGGGCTCGATGCTGATAGCAATATTAGGGAAAGACATTATTCCATATTGATATATCGGCAGCTATTATACAAATCTATGCACACAATCTATCTATACATAATATATAATTTATTTGGATCATAATGTCGATGCTGTTTCTAATGTATTATGTTGATATTTTCCTTTTGACCAGGGCTCCAGTGTAAAATAGGTATTCATCTAAAAGGCACTCACCTGGTGAGATAAAAGATAAAAACATCTAAATCTTATTTGTTCTTCTAGAACCATTTATATGGGTGATAGGCCCATATTGGCCAACACAGAAATAATCCAGGGTTTACTATTTCCCTTGAGGAAGCTAAACGTATTCAACTCAAACTCCAACCGTCATTTGAAGAACAATTTTAGATTGGAAATGGCTGGCCATCGAATCACAGACTAAGATTAAACCTGGAAGACCAAGGACATCAACAAACATCGCATAGTACATACAGTCAGTAAGGACACCTTTGGAGTTCATGTATCAGTCGTGATCTACACAACACAGCGATGATGCAATGAGTCAACTTGGATCGTCTCTGTTTACATCAGGCTCGAGGAGGGCCTGCATTGGGCCCACACAGAGTGATGTAGACATGGACGTGGGGACGGGTGCCGCGCTACAGCACAATGAGGACATCAGCAGGGTACAGAACCTTGGACTGCGCCTGTCATGTTGATGAACGGACAAATGGGAAACTTGTTTATTTTAGTTTTTTTCTCAAAAAAAAAAAAAAAAAAACACGTTCACCTTTTCGGACTTGACCTCGTGTGTCAGGGGGAAAGACGTATCAAAGGAGGGTAATCCCTGATCCTTTCTAACCAAACTGTCAACTGTGGCACTAGACGAAAGGTATGCAGCCAGTAAGATGCTACTAGAACAAAATAAACAACTTCCAGATATTGGCTGAATGATTTGAACTACTTCAGATGCAACAAATCACCTACCTATTACCTCTTTATATTACGCATTCATTTAGATAGGAGATTGGTCGATGACTTCCTAGGTTATTAGAAAAAGTGCTAGCCGGACAGAAGGGGGAGGCTATCGTCTGCTTCTATATCTTCACACATCCCAAAAAAATATTCTCCATAGTTGAGAGTGCTGGAAATGTCTGGCGGGGAGATCCCTAAATGAAATCATGGCAGTGTGACGTGTAAGATAGGATTTCCCAACGGCCAGATCATCCCTAAATAGGATAAACACACACACACAGGGTATGCCTGGTGATGGTCAGTGAATGGGAGACTCCAAGTACTTAATAAAATACATTTTCAAAAAGAAGAAGAAAAAAAAAAACTTCCAAAATGAAAACATAGCATGTCATTGTATGACTGAAGTGTAAGTGTGCATCAGAAAACACCCACACATCTGGGAGCTTACCCTGAAAATGAAAAATAACCACTTAAGGGCAAAGATAAACGTATAAAGCTAGTCTGAAGAGCTGGAGGTGGAAGGTTGCCTCCTAATTGCTTGAAGGGAGAGAACCCATGTAAGAGTAAACAAAGTCTGATCGATGGCAGGGATTTTATCAGAAAGATCCTTTGGCCTTTGGCCAAGACGAGCAAACATGCCGGTCTCTGTCTCCACTACATTTGTAAAAAGTTGCCAAGAAAAAAAAGACAGCAAGCTAAAAGCATAATATTTCAGAGGGGGTGGTGGAGGGGGAATGAAGGTAGATAGACTGCAATGCTGGGTATGACTTGTAGCCAACTATATCACTTCTTGGCTACTCCTATCAGACAGAAACGCCAGCAGATAAGAAATCGCACGCCATCACTGCATGCCCAATTTAAATGCACTGTTCCCTAGCCAAGGCAAGTGAATGGGGTGGGTGCTGTGTGTATTTCCGGCTTCAATGAAGCAATTGCAATTCACATAAGCCACTTAAAGAAATCTGTAGAGAGTGTAAGGTATAAAACTGAGAGGGGCTTACAAGTTATTGGAGCCGTTTAAACATCAGGGCTCGTCATTCAAAAAGGTTTTCCCTTTCCAGACTTATAAACGAGTTCACTCTATTGCCTGTTAATCCCAGTTAAGGTATTAAAACGAGAGAAGAAAAAAAAAAAACATAATTCATTACTTGTATCTGAACTTGTAAAATGTATATGGTTGAAGACAGACATGTAATACTTTCATGCATTGCAAAGTGCTTTGGTCTCAGTTGGAGGGTTTATTATACAACTGAAAAAAAGTACTGCAGATAGAATACTCTCCCTGGGTTCCCCAGCAAAACCAGAACAGTCCTACCAACGTAATACTAATAACTCTATTGAATCCACATGTTCACTCGCTCCCAAATGTTATGGCTGATTCCACTGAGCTATTCTCCCAAAAAGAAAGAGTAAACTAGCTCCTAAAAAGTAAATTATTGTGCAAGCATTTCTATATAATATTTATGTAGATGAGCAGGTGACAACTGGAAGAAAGGATTGATTATATTCATTAAACCTCCAAAGAAATTTGGGGAGATTGATGAAAGCTTGTATACACTTCCCACAAAGCCTTGGGAGTCTTTAAAAGCCGTTACCATGGTGGTATCCCCTTAGAATAACAAACATTTCCCCTGGATGTTTAACATCGCTTCCCAGTGAGCGCAGCCCTCCCTGAGCCTCCTCTTTCACAAGCACCTGCCTTCACATTTTCCACTTCTGAAATTCCACCAGCCAGTTGAAAAAAGGGTGAAATATGAAATGCAGTTACGAGAAAAGTTGAGTGCCAAAAAAATGACTTTTCTTCAAACCCGTAATAACTTTCCATGGGAATAGGGAGAAACTTAAAAAGAATAACACTTCCCCTTGATTTTCTCCTCCTACCACTTTTTTAAGCAGGCAGTGAATTTCCTGGAGTGATAAGGGCTTAGCCAATGTAATCCTCAGAGGGTCCTTCTCTGGCATGCCAGGAAT
>JAVQJS010078883.1:0-5000 GCA_036024795.1 Galaxias rostratus
AGAGAGAGAGAGGAGGAGGGATAGAGAAATAAAAGAGATAGAAGAAGGGAAGGGGGGAGAAATGAGGTGAGAGAAATTAAAAAAGTGGTTGAAGAAGAAAGTGGTGTTACAGAGAGAGAGAGAGAGAAAGAACAGGGGAGGGAGAAATAAAAAGAAAGTGGTTGAAGGAGAATGTGATTTTTACAGAGAATGAGAGAATGGGGGAGAAAGAATTTTTTAAGAAGTGGTCGAAGAAGAATGTGGTTTTACAGAGAGGGAGAGAGAACAGGGGAAAGAGAGAGAGGGGAAAAAGTGGTCGAAAAAGAATATGGTTTTAAAGAGAGGGAGAGGGGAAGGGGGTGAGAGAGGTTGTAATTCGTGGAGAGTGAGTTACAGACATGTTTAGCTCTTTTCTATAGGAACAACATCATAAGGGACAATGAAGAACTGTGCTCAGTGGAACCAGAACCACAACACAGACGGTCAAAGAGAATGACCCTTGGCCCAGCAAAGGCGCATGTCAAGCAGACGGCACAGGAGTTTTGTTGCATAAAGCATACAAAGCCCACAGCACCACTGAGCACCAATGAATATATGCTGCCTTGGATTTTGTAAGGCGCCTTCAGGTAACTTTTAATATGAGGCAGCTTGACTGTGACTAACTGTCCGTTCGAATTCAAGGCAAGAGTATTTTTACTTGTAACTTTGTTTCTTATTGGTAGAGAAATGTAGATGAGGGACCAAGTACATACACTTCATTATTCACAACGGTTTTCTTTCTGAGATATAGAGCACTGCAGTGGCACAGACTAGTAATTCGTTATCCTGTTGCAAGAAATAAGCCTCTCTCCCCCCTCACGTCAACCCCGTGTATCTCTTTCCCATGACAGAGCGTTCCCCGAGATAGAATAAGGGGTTGGTTTCTCTTTTCATATGGCATTTCAGAGGACATACATAAAGATTGGGCTCAAGCCCACTCTACTATCGCCAGCCGTCTGTAGCTACGAAAGTCAAAGTGAGTTTCTTGACCTATTGAAACACACCTGCATACACCAAGGTGGTGACGACTGCAGCTATCGCATGCACCCGGTACTTCTCCTCTACCGTGTGCGTGTGTGATAACGCTGTTTGCACTGCAAAGGCACAGGCGAGCTCCACCGCTGCAGCTTTTGGCAATGGGTGCGCGTGGATGGGGCTGAGGCACTGAAAACCAAGCAGCTTGTGGCGCAGGTGCAGGTCCGACAGCCCGAGCCCCCAAAGCATTGGGATAACAGCTCGAGCAACTCCAGCCGCAGCAAACTGACAGGCAATCCGTAACAACGCGCACCTGCCCGTGAGATTCCTCCGGTAGGCGTTTTCGAGCGCACCAGACGGGTTTCCGAAAGCTCCGTTGAATGTGAGAGCGTGCACAACGGACGCTACGTAAGTAAAAGTGAGCGCTAAACGAGGTTCTATCCGCCCCACCTCGCCCAACATCTTGAGTTCGTGCGTGCAAGCGCATAGTTGAAAGGTAGAAATAAGCTCTCCCGCATAAACCGCCAACCCGGTACTCGCGAGAATCTTCATCAGCAGTCTCCGGGCCACATCACACACCAAAATGATCCCGCCGAGCAAAGAAAGGGACACCATTAGGTCTGCCATTATATCCCCTTCTCTGTTTTGAACTGTTGGTGGCTCGTTTGGTGCTGGCAGGCAACGACTGTGATCAACCGCGCTGCAGTGCGTCGCACCGGGGTCTAATGTGCAGGCTTTGGAAAGAGCAACTAGGTGCTGCAGTTCTAAGCTGTAGCTCACATGGTGCGGAAGTGACCGACCTCTGTCCTCTCATCGCCCCTCAAGTGTACCAGTGGGGGAGAAGTTAAAGAGCGCGCAGGCAGCGTAGCACAAATATTTGGTCTACCCAGTTACACATATGATGACAAACAAATGTCATATGTGATTGGGTCCAGACGACGCCAGAGATTTTGAACACAAAGCAGATGTTACATAGTAATCCACTGACACATTTCTGAATTCTACATTGGCAACAGCAGGTGTCACTGTCGCCTCATGTACGTAATTTCGAAACCTTCTTTCGCGCAGTGTGTAACCCCATTATCCGCTATGCCAATCCGGCGTATGCCATCCAGGCCTATTAATTAAACCTAATAATATGACAAAACTCATGTCTTCATGACGATGTCTTGTTTTTGTCTTAGGGAATCGGGCTAATTTAGCATGTTACTCAACATGTAAGTATAACATGCTTGGCATCTTTAAGTGAATGCAGAACTATTTAAATTAAGATTTTCCTGCTTATGGCTTCATAAAGCGTATACGTAAAATCAATAGGAATTTTTGCAAATTCAGATTGATATTATTGTGTTTGGTTGTCCTAAAAAAATAATTGTGCTTGCATATCCTGATTTTAAACTACTTTTCAACTAAACCCCTACATGTACTTTAAGGGAAAGATCCTTAGAGAGAAGGATACAACTTTCCTTGTTTGCCCTATTGAGGCGCAGCCACAGTGCCATTGGGAATCTCACATGGCCAGATCCGCCCATATTAAAGACAGACAGGCAAGTAGACCAACAGGCGCAAGATAGAATTTCACTTCACCCATTAGTTTGATAGAAATGTCCGATGGGCGGGCGTTACCATGTAGCAGGCGCGGGTGTTCCTAACAATAGCCTTGGATTGGCAAGTTTGCCATAAAGAAAAACTGGGCGACACGCACTGCTGAAGTGAGTTGGCCGAATGCATGCGTGCGAGTGTGCGTGAGTCGGGAATCATAACCAGGAATTTTCCAATCGACCAGGCGAGTGGTAAGTGCCGGTTTTCGAGTCATAATGAAAATATTGAATGTTTCAATGAAATGGAATAGCTCATCCACCTAAAGCGAAGTCTGTTATTTTTTGGCATGCCATTTAAATTAGGCTATGATTGTGAACACGAGCCATATAGTCTTGCATACTCACGTTCTGGGTAGACCAGACGGTTACAGTGGAAGGGCTGAGTGCTAGACACTATTCTACAGTGTATCAGTTCTTCTGTTTTTTCTTAAATTTTCCCGACTGATTGGCTCTATTGCTCTCAGAAACACGGACACGGTTGAACAATGTATTTGGCGAGAGGAACTGAATGAGAATGGTATTGCATGGTGGCTCTGTTGGGCTACTGTTAAACCTGAATTTAAAAAATATTCCACAGAAATATGGTGAGATTTTTATTACATGATGTCAGAGTAAAACATAGGACCAAGCATGGAATGAATGAGAGAGCTATTTTCAATACGGTGCCTCATCAACGAATCGTGGGGAGTAGAAGCTATGTCTGTTTTATAGTCAAGGGATGGTCACCCGCTGACCCACGCATCACCCATTGCCGGTGTTTCTGTTTTTTTTATTTGTTTTACTTTTCCCAAAGCCTTTCACTCCAACGTGGATGTTTGTTTTAAGCTAAACAGTCCATGTTAAACGACCAAACGCCGAATGGAAAAACACGGACTAATCACTCAATTTGTTAACAAGACTAAGACGTTCTGGAACTGCCATTTATCGATCAGTGATCCTCTTGAGTCTGACTTGACAGTTTCATAATCGTTCACATTATGCTTGTAATAGACATTTCATTCCAAACGTTTATGTTTCGCTCTAAAATCAATCGAGGTAATTCAACTACAGATCCAATAAGAAAGGAACTCATTTCAGTGCCTTTGTTTTTTTCCACTCTCGCGTATGACACGGCCTAATAACTTAATAGGGCGGCTCACTCACGCTGACCTTTGCGCCCAGTTAAAGTCTAATTTCCATCGCTCCTGCGTTATAAGTACTAGAATGAAACCGAATGGGGCTTTGTAGGTGGCATAGGACCGGTCTGTAATCCAGCGCGGTAGGCGTGGTCAAGAGAGCGTTATATGGCCTCATAAAAACGAGTCTCGCACAGTTTTTACAGTGACACATCGAAGAAGAAGTGACATCACTGAGCACCAGGGCCTTGTATAAACCAGCAGAGAGAAAGATCACCAGCGGTTACGAAGCAGTAATGACCCCTTTGTGATTCAGGGGTTAGAATTGAGCAGACCCTTCTAAACTATGCCTTTACCGTTTGTGTGTTTGTGGTTTGCGTGTGTGTTTGTGTGTGGGTGTGCCTGTGTGTGGTCCTCCAAATCACCCCTTGGCTTTGTCGTCAGTTCCCCCTGTACCAGTGATCACAGGTATTTAAAAAAAAGCCCAGATAGACAGACTTAGCTTTGAGTCGTGGCGGAGATCAGGGCTTGGACCCCACCCCTCCGTGCGACTGTGGCCAGCGTCTTTCACCTTAGTCCTGGATCCGCATCTACCTGTGGTCGACCCCCGCCCCCCCCTCCGGAAAGTTTGCTAAAGCACACTCAGCCGACTGCCTAATCAACGACGGCGTTTGAATTGAGCTAAACGTTCCTCCGGACGGCCACACTGCGCGCCCATCCCACACCTACAACCCCCTCTGTGGAATTACGAGAATACCATTAAAAGCGGGCTTTTTTTCCCTAAGCAGCCTCTTAATGCCTTTGCCATGAGTGACAGAGCCTAGTTGCTCTCTTAGGTTGAAGCGGGGTCTCTGGCGCGGAGCCAGCGTCCTGACAGTTGGCTCTCCGCAACCTATTCATTAAGGGAATGGAGCGTCCGCAGTGGAGGGAGGCTTCCTCCGAGAGTAGTTCCCCAGAGCGGAGGTAGAAAGACCCCCTACACGCAGGGGGACCCCCCCCTCATCTCTCCTCCTCGGATGGATCAGAGGAGAGAGCAGGTCAAGCACGCGTCATGAAATCACATCCATTGAATCCACATGGAAACGAACGGGAGGAGAGCGGGACATGGAGGGAGGTCTGGAGTATGGAGCGGTGAGGGCCCCGTGAGTGTGTCGTTCTCCGCAGGGACAGACCCGGGTCCTCCCACTCCCAAAGGGGGGCCTTGTGTCTGGCTCATTCCACTGCCGAGTCAAGGCCCATATCACAGCTTTTTCAGAGATGGCGTCATTCCTCTGTGTGTGTGTGTGTGTGT
>JAVQJS010078883.1:10000-11515 GCA_036024795.1 Galaxias rostratus
ACACACACACACACACTGCAGTGAGTGTTGAGGTGTGTGCCTCATGTTTGCAGTCATCTGCTGTGTTTAAAGTTCTTCCTCGGTGTGAACGTCCCCTTCGTCCCTCTCTCGTCTGTGTGTGTGTGTGTGCGAACGTGTGCATGTGCGCAGGCGTGTGCGTGCGTGTGTGTATCGATGTCCCACTCCGCCTCTCTCTAACCCTCAGCATTAAGGGCATCCAGCAGTCATCAGGGGAGGGTGCATTGCCTTTCAAGGAGCCGTGGGGCATGCTGGGATTGATTCCCTCAGCTTAATGTCAGTGAGCAGAGAGAGAGAGAGAGAGAGAGAGAGGGAGAGAGAGAGAGAGAGAGAGAGAGGTAGAGAGAGAGGTAGAGAGAGAGAGAGAGAGAGAGAGAGAGAGGTTAGAGAGAGAGAGAGAGACAAGATGGGGACGATTAACCCTGCCTCTTCGCTGGACCCGCAAACATCAACCCTCTTTACAATCAGTCGAGGGTGACTCATCTTGCGTGTGTTTGCTTGTGTGTGTGTGTGTTTGTGTGGGCGCTTGTGTGTTTTCTCTCTTTCTCTGTTTCTTCAGACCGTTCACTCCTGATTTGGGTTGTAGTTGATTCATGCTTGGCCTCCCGCTCCCTTTAGCACGTGGTTGTCTGTCTCAGCCACTCTGACTCTCCCTGCATCCTCTCCTCCCCTGTTCTTATCAGCTCAGCTTCCTGGTAGAGCAATCCACCCAACCCCCCTCAGACATGTAGCCTATCAATCACTGTGTGACTCCAGTCTGGCCAATCAGGCCCGTTTGATGACGTGCACCCGGCGCTGCCATTGGCTGTCGGGCGGTGAGGGCCGTTCATCAGAGAGAGCTGATAGGCCAGGGGTAGTTCTGGATGCTCCTAAGGTCCCGTCTGGTGTATTATCACGGTGTCAGCGCATACCGGGCCCTTTGACCCTTTGATATGGCAAACCCACTCATTTTAAGGTTATCAGTGTGTGTGTGTGTTTGTGTGTGTGTGTCCCTCTCTCTTTCTATCATTAAGGACAGTGATTAGTGATTAGCCTTACCAGCCGGTCACAGCCGGGGGTCTAAAGGTGACCTTTTAGTCTAAATATGTGTGTGTGCGTGTGTGTGTGTGTGTGTGTGTGTGTGTGTGTGTGAGCATAGTTGTTGGATTGTCTAGCTCTTTAAAGGATTGTAAGTATTGTTGTAAACACAAGGTATGTCTTGTATTTTTGACGCATAGGGAGATCCATTTAGGGAATGGGAGCATCGCTTGCTGCTTCTCCTGCTGTCACAGACACACACGCACACGCTCATGCACGCACACACACACACACACGCGCGCGCAGGGCTCCATAATAAGGCAGCATAAGCCATGTAAGTGCAGAAGTCTCTATCTTCAGCAGCAGCGGTCCACTCTTCTCTCTTTAACCTGTCACGGGCCATTAGTGATGACATCACACTGGGGAGGGAAGGGGAGCCGTAGAGAGGAGAGGAGACGGGGGGGGGGGGGGGGGGGGGGG
>JAVQJS010078890.1:0-10851 GCA_036024795.1 Galaxias rostratus
TCCCCAGAATTTAGGATAGCACACACACACACACACACACACACACACACACACACACACACACACACACACACACACACACACACACACACACCCAGACACTCACACACACACACACACACACACACACATACACACACACAAGCAGTGAATTTGCTGCTCGTTTAAAACGTTTGAAACTACGCACTTGCAAATGGAAAAGTAATGCAATGGAATTACAGATGCTTAACACAAAGAGTTATTTTTAATCTGTATTATCTACTACAGTGGTATTGTGTGGACTGGATTTACCATCCCCAGAATTTAGGATAGCACACACACACACACACACACACACACACACACACACACACACACACACACACACACACACACACACACACACACACAGACACACACACACACACACACACACACACACACACACTTACACACACACACACACACAAACAGAGAGAGAGAGAGAGAGCGAGAGAGAGAGAGAGAGAGAGAGAGAGAGAGGAAGGGGGGAGACGTGGTCAAACCGGCATGGATGGATTGAGTTAAGATTGCGCACTAAAAGCAGGACATGAGCACTCGACAGATGGGTTGTTGAGATTGCATACATGACACAGGATTAACAAACATCCATCAATCAAAACCCAAAAAGTCGCTCTGCAACAGCAAAAGTATTCACAAAGCAAAATAAAGTCAGCGATTAAACCAAGGTGGTCCCTCACACTTTTCTCTCACACATCTTGATAAGCCCATCTCAAGTGGTTAGATCTCCATAAGCACTGGTCTCAATCAACTTTCAACCTCACAAACCTGACCTGAAGGGATAATTTGCCCAATGGTCGGATTTTCAAATTGTTGTTCCTCCTCTGTCCTATCTCGGTCCTATCTCTTGTCACCCTTCAAATTCGCATCGGGATCAGCAGTTTCCTGTGTCTCTAAATTGATTTTTGTAAATGTGTTCCTAGGAGAGGGATATCCAGCACCTGCTCCAACTACTGAAGTCAATCTATTGAGGAGAAGGGAAAGTTCTAGCCATTACTCAGGAGCCAATGTGAGGCACGTGACGCATCCATGTGTTGGTGTCTCTTCCACAATGCTGTCTGGCTGGCCGAGTTCAACATGGATAGAATACAGAGAACAGATGGGAGAAGGAACAGCCTTGTTTATCCCCACACATTGAGACATGTAGAGGAGAAAAGACTGAGATGAGTCAGTGGGAAGGAAGAGGATGAGGAATCAAATCAAAACAAATCAAATCAATTTGGCTTATAAAAGCACATTTCATACACACACACCATTTGATCTGCCTGCAAAGGTCAAGCGGAAACATACAAGGAAGAGAACCAAACAATTGAAAGAAACAGGAAATAAAACAATTAAGAAATCATAATTGCTAACAATAAGAAATTCAACCAACTGAACCAACGGAAGATAAAGAAACGTCTAGAAGGAAGGATGGTAATAATATAATTGCAGGATGGTAGGAAGCCAAACTGTAGTATTGCAAGAACTGCAGTAGTTTTCTTTCTCACAGACCTCTATCTTACAGAAGGGACTTTCGCCGTGCATATTTAATCATTTGTTATCAGAATATCCAAAGGTAATTATGCAAATGCAGAGAGTCTGGTGATAAATTGGACACGTTTGCACAGCCCTTTCTCCTTCATTGAGGTCAAAAGATAAAGGTAGGAATATATTTATGTATGGGGGATTGGTGCACTAAATTGGATGGGTTGATGTCCTTGGTTATGTGTCTTTACCATTATAATTTTTTTTCCTTCATCTTTTAGAATTACTCATTCATGCTGTAGCAAATATTCCAACTATATCTGTTCAATTCCATGGTGGCTGCAACAAATTCAATTTGCATCTCGTGTGCAGTGTATTGTTCGTGTTGCATTCTTATAAAACAAAAATGAACAAGCCCCCTACGCTGTAATCCCTCGTTCAGGCGTTTGTGATGTGGCTGGATCACACCTTGAGAGTATACGCATGTTATCGAAATAGTTTCCTTCCGATTTGGGCTCGTTTTCTACTCTGACCCTCAACAACCATACATCATATGCACAGAGTGAATAGGACACATACCATATATACAGTACATATTTATGCATTCCTGTAAAACTTTCCCTTTCTTTGACGGCTGCTTCGTGGATGCACTCGCGTTGTGAGATTCAGGGCTCCGTCCAATGGGTGGAGAACTTGGATACCATCTGGTTGCAGCAGCCTCAGAGACCGCAGGGTTTCTCCCTACAAACGGCTAGGACGCTGTGTAAGCGGTACTTGGCGCGTTGGTTCAGTTAAGGATCAACCCCCCCCTCCCCCATTACCCCCCTGAAGAGAGGCTCTTCTCCACTGCTATAATTGCCGTAAAAGTCGGAAGGGGTTCGTATCCAGGAGATAAAAGCTCCCTTCCTTCAGACGTCCCTAGGCGGGAAAAGTACTGCTCCGAGTGTGCAGAGATTGGGGAGGGAAATGACAAGCCATCAATTAAACATGCAAAAGTGGTTTCTCAGACTTAATTATGGAAGCTGTCTATCTTCATGCCCTCCTACAGTGCAAACATGGGATGCCTTGCTATAAAGATCATTGAGAAAAAGGATATACAAATATCACTCTATTATGTACAGTTATGCATGTGTGTGTGTGCGTGTCTGTATTTGACGTGTGTATGTGTGTGTGCCATGCATACAACGAGTGCTTGGTGTAGTGCCAAAACATGTTTTTCTTCTTCTCCTTTCAGAGCTTCTCCTGAGTTAACTTCTGTATGCGTTGAGTAGATTGAGATACGCACATATTTAAACCATTGCTGTTATTGGTAATGTAAAGACAAAACTGTCCTTTTTAATCGTACAACCCAGAGCAGAACAATAACATAACTACACAACATTAACCAAGTGGCTCTCTCTTTGAAACGGCCACATCGGGCCATCTGTTTTCGGCCTTAATGAGATGGCTGGACAAAAAGGTGACGGATGCAGGCCACGGAGACATATGGGCATTTTCTAGTCTTTCCGCTCCTATGTTCAGCACCCATGTATCTCTCTGACATCACTCCGAGGACAAGAAATGGAGCAAAGGAACAAAATGGTGGGGAAGATGGAGGATTATTATTCGTAGACTGTTAAATGAGACCGGAGGTTTCAGGGGTATGGCTGTGTGTGAATGGATGGGGTGGGAAGCAGGAGAGCAGCAGGTAAACATGAGCTCCCATTGGGTGGTAGGCTCTAACAGGTGACCTAATTTCCATACACATGATAAATTATGCTGCGGGCACTTCTTATTTACCGTATTAACACACTTTTCATGCACATACCTGCTCATGCATCATGTAATGTGCATTTTATTTTGATGAAGTCATGTCCAGAAAACCTCTATACGTGTGATGGTATTTGTTTCATTAAGGAAATGTATTGGCATTCTTAAATATTGTGGGTGTTAAAAAGTGTTTCCCTTACATAGCTCCAGTGATGTGCCTCAATCTTTATCTACGAGGTTGTGAGGAGGTTGATAAAAGAATGTGATGTTACTCCTCCCAGAGAGCAGCTGATTTGGAATATGAAGCAGTGTTTTTTTGTCTCGCTTTCTGTTCTCACTCGCTCTGCCTCTCTTTCACTCCCTTTATCTTTTCTTATCCGTGCCAAACTGCTGAATCATGCTTTCTCCTGGCTGAGCTGCAGCTGCACAAATTGCTTGTCATTCCACCATTTATTTTCACTGTCGTCTCCTACACCCTGCCGGGGCAGGCTTAACGAGCACGGCTCCGTCCTCCTTGTGTATACAATCTGAGCTCCGCAAAACCATTTTATCAGGGGAAAAAAAAACAATGTCTTTGATCTCCCATCCTTGATTATATAGGTCACGTCTTCAGGGAGAAACAGCAAACGAGCAATGAGGCGGGAAGATTCCACTCAACCCACCTCTCTTGAACACAAACGAGACGCACAGAGCCGAGTCAGACACAAACGCAGGCAGACCTTTTCCCTGGGTCCTGATCTTTGACATCTCTAACAATAACAGCCTCACCACCGATTCTCACTGAAAAGGGGAAAAGGATGTTTTTTTTTTTGTTTTTTTTTTTTCATATTTTGACATATTGAACCTTTCATTGCCTATTCTGTTGCCTGTACGTGCACGGTCTTGTTCTGTCAGCGTAGCCATGGCAACCGTTTCATAATGCATGGTAAAACACCTTAGAAGAGGCTTCTTTTTATCTGCGCTGGATGCGCAGGAGGAAGCAGAGGACCCAAATGAGAGGGCTGAGGGGCTTGTTGGAGAGGTGGCACTTAGAATATATTACACCTGACATCTTTGTCCTCTCCACTCTGACTGTGATGTGCCAGCTTGTTGAAAGGTTACCGAGAGCGGGAAATGATAAAACGACTCAGCCCCTCATAATGACTTCAGAGACTCTGATGACATCATACTTCGGCCAGTGAGCTTGTCATAGTCTAGCCCCATGGCTGGGTGGAACGGCAAAGACAACCAAAAGGACAACTAGGCATTGTCCACCCAGAAAGTCTAGCGCATTCACATTAAAAGACTTGTGCCGTTTTCATTAGTCTTTTTCTAACAGAAAACCCGGAGTGAGGACTCATGACATGATGAGACGTAATCCGAAAAAGCAGCACGCCTCACAGCAGCGATGACATTCACTGTGCAGGAGCCTGGACCCTGGGCTCCTGGAGGACAAAACCCGGCAATGTGGAATTCAGTGGGAGCCAGCCCGATAGGGAGAGAGGGAGGGAGAGAGGGGGAGAAGGGCATGGCGCCAGCTGGGTCTTTTGCAGGGGGCGAGCCGGCACCCCACGCCAGGAGCTGACAGCACCAATCAGTGATGAACGCAGGCTCCCATCCATGCATGCTAATCAGCCAGCCCAAATAGCCGGCGCCCAGGGCACCTGCAGGGGGCCATCGCCATGGCACCACAGCAGTCATACGGCATTACCTGTGCAGGTAAACCGTGCGGAAGAAAACACGGGCAGTGGATGCTGTGGTGTGCTGGATGACCTTGAGCTCTGCCGTGGCTGTGGAGAATATTCGACAAAGCCACATTGCATCTCCCGAAAAGAAGCCACACTGAGTCGGTTTTGCTCGAAGAACGATCTCAAACAATTACTGATGATTGAATACGTTTCCAGAGAAAATGCCGTTCGTTTACTTATACTAAGGGCCGGAAACAAAGGCAGCAGCTTATCATCTTGTAGACATTGTTATCTTTATTTGGGATTCTGTAAATCCAGAATAGTAGCAGAATAACACATACCTAAACCTTTTTCTTGCTCTGGTTGCTGAGGTGTTGACTAGGCATTGAAGAAGCCTGCAGGTGTGGGCACCAGGAGGTGAGAGACAAACAGTTAACTCCCATAAGTGTTCTCTCTCTCACAAAGCTCTTCAATCACATTAAAGTAGGCTGATTCTCCAAAGGGTACAAAAAAGAAAGTAGCTCAATAACTGGAGAGAGGCCATGCATTCACGTTGCACACACATATATACCAGAAGATAGACTCAGGTAAAATGCAATACACAATCAAAAGATACAACACACAAATTAATACAATTGAGAAACCAACCCTAACATGTTGAAAAGTTGATACGATTCAGTTGGTAATAAAAATATGAACATTGTAATGAATAACATCTGCCATAATCCCGTCTTCAACATAATTCCATCAACAGTGTTTGATTTTGTAAGGTCAACCCCCCACTTTGATCTCCTTCATCTCAAACACCTTTGAGGTCATTCTGCTTTTCGTATGCTAATGTATTAATCAACATTTTTCAAAGAATTAAGTCCCAGAGCTGCTCAGTCATATTTGTTTTATCAGGCAAATTGACCTTTGGGTATTAGAAGGACAGATATGAATCATGATTGTCTGACTTTTTTTTTATTCGACAGTATATTCCTGTCTGGAGTTCAGTGAGCTGTCATCTATTCATGCTTGACAGCACAGCGCTGACAGAACCTTCTCTCTCTACCTTCAGTCCAAGGGAAAGATTATTACCCAGATAGTCTTCTGCTGCAGTCTTTTGAACACTAGATTAGGATTAACGAATTCACAAAGTCACTCTTCTCCGGGAATTTAATGAGTATTGATAATTTGTTCACGATATTCTATGAGGTCAGAAAAGGGTCATACTTGCCCCTTGATAGATAGCAGGCCAACGAAAGGGTTGATCGTTATTCTTTCCCATTGATTTCCTGGTTGAAGCAGAGAGGATTGACTTGGAGAAAAAAACCCTAAAGGGCATGGAAGTGTGCTGTCACCTTAACTCTCCAGTAGCTAACATCACACAGCCACAGAGAGAAAGGGAAGAAGATGTATTGTACATTTCTGATGATAAATACGTCCCCTCTACCATGCCTCCTACCTCTTTCAGAAGGGAGTATAACTTTACATATAAAGAAACAGGAGGAATTTAAATCACAATTTGCTCGATGTATGGCACTCAGTATGATGCCAAACCGCAATCTCATGTTATAAGAGAGCGTTTATTGGCCTTCAGCCGAACGCATTGTGGCACACCATTATCACCTTGTGCAGTTCGAAAGAGAGAAAGGAAACGTATTGGCCGCGGTCCAGGGTGGCCATAAAGAAGGCTTACGTGGATGTTTTTCACTCGGTTGGAACACACTTACGGAGCAGCAAGGTGAAGCGGAACAATGACTGATCTACTCCTTTGTTTTAACTACATTATCGACTATGCCAGCAAAGCGAGCTCTGCTGTTTATGTAGCCCGGGGGAATATTCATAATTGTAAATCCCATATTGTCCTCGTGGGTTTTCTCGCTAGGTGATCTGCTGACGGTGCATTCAGTGTCACCTATAATTTTTCTTTACCACATGGCCTATAATCCTCCCCTGTCTGATTGAATACATCCCTTAAAATGCCCATTGACTGGACAATGACCAATAAAACTAGTTTCAGCACTGTGGACAAATGCCTGGCAGTCTGTTTAACATGCAATTTCATTTTATTTTCTTGGGGTTCATCTCTGCAGGGGTTTGATTAAGGTAATTTCAGTTTTCATTTCACCTGGCTCACAGGTCGTGAATGAAATGTTTCACTCTTTTAACAAAAAAAATCTCCTCAATCCAAAACGACACTTCTTTCTGTTTAATTTATTGCCATATTAACGCCTAGGCACTTCCAATAATATACTCATCTTTATTGACGCACATTTTGATACAATGATAAAGAAAGGCTGATTTTGGACTATCAGTGTCCCTTTTAATAGGCCCTTTGGTGGCCCCACGCCGTATACACATGCTAGCACAGCTCAATTCAGCATGCCGTCGAGGAGATAAAGGAACTGACTCCCCGCCACTCCAGATCCATCCACAACGCTGTTAGGACGCCATGGCAACAGATGAAGACGTGCAGCCCTCGCTGGAAAAGGGGGCACCGCTGGTTCGCTCGGCTTCTCGGCTGACTGGCAGAAAAGCTCCACGGGGCTGCTATGGCAACTACTGATCGTATGCAGAGAGGGGCTGTTGGCTGCCACGGCAACGTGAGGCCAAGCCGTCAGTCCCAGAGACCCGGAGGGAGGAAATTAGATTGACTTTGATGAGTAGTTGACCTCGGGCTTGTCCCCTAAGACAGCTTTGAGTCTCTTGGAGTAGGCCTATCTTCACTTGTCAGGGGATTCAGTTGCTCAGTTGGTAGGATTGTTCAGATTTGGAGTAAGGGGGAATGTAAATGTCTGCCTTGGATTTACCTTGAATTTATTCAGTTACAAACTTGAATAAAATATAATTTTCTACTATTTCAATTATTTATAAGGCTATGCTATGGCATATATGCCCGTATAATTGGTTATTGATTAGAAATGAATATTTATCGTACAGTATGCATCAGCTCACCTTGACAGCCATATCCCTGTATACATCTCTTCCGAATAATTCAATCACACCAATCCAGCTGGGATCCTGACCACTGATCTGGATGCAAACATCGCTCTCTCTCACTCTCTCTCTCTCTCTCTGCCACTCACTGTCTTGCCTTCTTGCCAGACCCGTCTTCCTCTCTCTCACTCCGATCTCTTTCATATGCATGAAGATGCTAGAAAGATTAGATATGGATTTGTTGCGGAGGTGAGGGCTTGACAGGGGCGTTTGCATGTGTGGAGCTGGTTCATCGATTGATCTCCTGCTCCCTTGACAAACGCCTGATTGTGGGCCCAAAGCCAAAGGCAAACACAAATGCTGCTGCTGAATAATTTTTAGACCACCTGCATTGCCTAACCTTTCAATATATATATATATATATATATATATATATATATGAGACCAACAACAATGCTGTCCTTATGGAATAGAAATGACAAGGTCGTAGCCTAATGACAAGGCCTACTGTGAAACAAGGACAGAACGTTATGGCTGCAACCTCACTCAAAAATGTGTCAGGGGTGATTTAACGGTGAAAGACTGATCACAGCGCAACAAATAAATCCCTCATCCAGACAGCCAACGGTTCACGGTTTATGTGGACCTTGTAAGCAGAATGCTAATGGTAGAAATAGGAGAATGCTAATGGTGGAATCAACGAGATAAGAAGGACAGAAGAGACATCATGCTATCGAGGCATGTGAGACCATTTCCTCCCTCGCTCCGTAATGTTTATGGTTTGAACAATTGTTTGCGGAGAGAGAGACAGAAAAAGGAGGAGGAGGGGGGCGCAAATAGACAGAAGGTTGAACAAGTCAACAAGGAATAATACTATTCCCAGAGGAAAGAAAAGAGAGGACTGCTTGTGCTGTCGCTGCATTGACTAACCTTTGACCTGAGTGGAGTGCATCTGCAGCCGGACGCTGCAGTGTCTTGTGGTTGTGTGTGGATGTGTCTTATTCTTGGAAAAAAAATGAAAAAAAACTAAAGAAACGTTAAAAATAAAGTTTAATTCATGTTTAATTCAGATCTTTATTTGGCTTATGACAAGCCTGTCATTTAATTTTTTCCTTTTGTTTTTTTTTATTCAGCTTCATATTGATTATGGTGGTCTACATTATTGTATATGTCTCGAGGACAAATGTCTCGAGGAAAATGTGCTTTATGTCTTTGTTCCTCCTCTATATGTTGACTCTAGCCTTACAATCAAAAAGCAGTTCTATTATTTTGTTTATAGTATTTGACTCCTTTCTGAAATGTTTGAACAGTGTATTGCACAGTTTGTTGCCATGGTTACGGTGTGTCTTGTGAGGTATCTTTGGGCGTCTGAAAAGCGCTACAGTTATTCAATTAGTAATCACCATAACATTTGACAGAGCCCCGGTGTAAACTGAAAGTTCTCGACAGGCATCCATATGGAAGGATGTCTCACTCTGCATTGCCATCTAAAGGGCATTCAGAGAAGTCTTCATTTGGAATACTGGGACTGCTGGCCGATGTTAGACCATGGGAGTCAATGCCATCATGCACCAGTTATCACATATTAATATTATCTAGGTATAGTGGACTTCTATCAAAATGTGAAATAACGGTATTTACCATGATACTACCATATTTAAACACTACAAAACAGCTGGGGATACGCATCAATAATTTTCCCACACAAACTTTCCTTGGTAATCAAATCTTTTTCATAATTACACATAAGTGCTATGCTAGATTGTGCTCTATAGATTGATGGAGTGATGAATGGATGTGTGTGTGTGTGTGTGTGTGTCCGTGCGTATAGTGTTTGTGTATGTGTGTGTGTATGTGAGTGAGCGTGTGTATGTCTAGAGCTTGGTACGAGCAACGTTTGCAACACACCCGTCAGTTCCAACCATACTCAGACATCCACCCTCAATGACAACCCCCAACCCCCAAGAGCCCAGCACTGCCAAGCGTGAGAAGAGGAAAGCCCTGATAGCAAACATGTCCCAGCATCCCGATGCCTGTGGTCAGGACCAGCTGGAGACATCATTCTAAGAGCGGGCCCAGCAGGCTCCCCAACGTGACACATTGTTCAGGCTAAAAACATTGTCCAAATCACTGCAGGGAACGACGGAAGCAAACCCATGTAATAAAAGGCAAGAAGATAATTTGGTGCGGTCCAATTGCTTATCAATACCAGAATTAAGTCTATTGATAAACCAAGTAAATATTAAATATATGCTATCGATTATTTTATTATCTATTGGTTTATCGTACATGGAAATACATGCATATTCAAAGCATCATTCTCTCTCTCTCTTAAACTTCTCTGTTAAACTTCTTCATTTAATTGGAGCTAACTTATTCTGAGAAAACTGGTTTCCATGGTGTGTTGGCATACTGCTGCCATCTAGTGGTTTATCAGACTTGGCATGAACTCAGTACTATTTAAATGTGTATTTATAATATTACATATTTCACTTCTGATTTAAATTAATTAAATATTTTCATAAATTTTATTATACTATCCAGTGGAATAACTGATTTTTCTACTGTCTTTAATTCAAAATATCGTTTTCTATCTGTAACTAAAAAACACGTCTTGTGTTTTTCAACATAACAAAATGCATCATGCAAGGTTCTGTTAATCTGTTGGACCACTGTACGTTACCAACAATACCGTGAAGCAAGAAAAATAAACAAACGTGATTCTATTGAAGATACATTTATATATCTTTTTACAATGGAACTAATTTGTCATTCATGATGACCAAAAATCCACATGATACAATCAATAAAATCAACAAACCCATAAAACATGATTGTCACTTACTGCAAGTCACAAAACGTACATACCATGAATAAATAATCTACAGAATTATGTACAATATGCACAACAATAACAAAATGTAAGTGCAAATCAAGCTTTGGATCCCTGTACAGGAAAAAAGGTAAGCAAATGTAGACTGTCAGATCTTTCTCCCCATTTGATGCA
>JAVQJS010078894.1:0-22866 GCA_036024795.1 Galaxias rostratus
GAGAGAGAGAGAGAGAGAGAGAGAGAGAGAGAGAGAGAGGGGCTCTGTTGACTTCTCATCCCTTTCTAAGCCTGTGACTTAATTCATACAGGTAGATTATTAGCTTGCCTTAAAAGCCATTAACGAGAACTCTCTCCTCTGACCTCCTTTCTATCTGGATTATTTTTTAAACCTCCAGCAAAGAAACCAATTGGATAGGGAGGCTCCTGCACACAAGTTTCCATGCATAGTGGGCAATGAATTCCTAAAGCAAAGCCATACTAAAAGCAACTGCCTGTCTAGAATAATACTCAATACAGCAGCATTCTACAGCTTGTATTAGCAACTTATTACATCCTTTTCAAACATTTGGGTCAGTCTCACTTCTTCAAGTACATTTAAGGAACATCAAAGACAATAATTTCTGTTAATAAATCCAGAAAACGTCAGCTCCATTTGTCAACAACCTTTTGGCAAAGGAGGCCATCTGTTTGGGAAAAGGTGCGGGTGCCAAGCATGGGGACGGACAGGGCCGTGGACACATGCGGACTGATCTGGACGCCGTTGGTTTCCAGAGGAACAGGAAAGAGGCTGTTTGCATGGCGTCTCTTCTGAGTGGGGTTTCCAGGCAGCAGTGAAGTGGACTCCTCTTGCTTCGGGGCATGCAAACAGTTTGTGCTAATGTAGTCACTCCCTGATCAGTGCCACAAGGTACAACCCCCGATTGATAAACAGCACCCCCTGCTGCTTATCTAAGAAACTGTCAGAGATTCGAGGTGTTCACAGCCTTGCATTGCAAGTGTCCATCCATTATCAGAACCGCTTATCCTATGCAGGATCCCAGCTGACTTCGGGCAAGAGGCAGGGTACACCCTGGACAAATCGCCAGTCCATTGCAGGGCATAGACGTACAATCTCTCACACAATTTAGAGTGACCAATTTCCCTGCATGTTTTTGGAATGTGGGAGGAAACCGGAGTACCCAGAGGAAACCCACGCTAACACGGGGAGAATATGCAAACTCCACACAGAAAGGACCTCAGGTGGGATTCGAACTCAGGACCTTCTTACTGTGAGGCAACAGTGCCAACCACTTCGCCACCGTGCCACCCCCACATTGCAAGTGTTTGTGAACCAAATTGACACATGCACATTCACTTTAACCAACAAGAAAATTTTGTGGCTTCACAGGATTTTCAACAAACTGAAGCTTCAATGCAATCATGAAGGTACATTTGTCATACCCGTGACATAGTCTGCACATAATGTCATCATGCATTTAGGGGGTATTTAATCATAAAATGTATTCAAGACTAGTCAAATCTGAATAAATTCGAATAAATAATCAAATTTATAACAACCTATGAAAGCCGAAATAACTCTCTTTAATGAGAAGAGAGTAACAGAAAAACTGAAAACGGGGCAGAACCATTCCATGGATCTGTAGTCTGCTCTACTCTAATGTATTGGTTGCAGTAGGCATATAGAGTGGTCCAACAACTACCCCCACTCCACAGGTCAATGTGATATGTGTTTATGGGAATAACAAACATAGCAACACAGGCAGAAGCAAGAGCCACTATGCCTGCATTTGTGACAAGTAGGACACAGGTCAATCTTAATCGGCACACAGAATTATGAGTCTACCTTTAAAAGTTCTTGGTAACATTTTGTATCGTTAAGAAAAGTGCAATACATTAAAGCTTTATTGTTATTATAAAAAGATGTGGGCATGTTATTTCCAAAGTAGCATGCTAACATGAAAAGCCAAAAACAGATTGAGTCAAAGATAAACAGAAGAAAACTGTCTATGTGCTATTCCGAATAACTCAGGACCTCAGAGCTGAGCTCCAAAGGAAGACTGGGTGAGGTCTCAACGATCCGGCATGGCGGTCCTGTATCAAGAGTCAAGTCCAGCGAATGTCCAAGGGCCTCCAACAATAACACCTCCCCACTGAAAGAAAATTCCTCCACCTCCACAGCATTCTCTCTGGGCTGAAACACACTCTTAATCCGTCTCTGCTAATGAGGTCATCTAGTAATGTCATTTGCTGCCTTTTTTTCTTCACTTTGACAAATTGAACTCTGCCGTTGCTGCGGTGATGGGAACATGAGAAAAATTCTTGTTGATTGATATTTTTTTGGTACTACACTTGTCTTTCCATTGGCCCCTCCACAGGTTGGGATGGAAGAGAAGGAGGTGGTGAGGTCGTAACAAAACAGACAGAGATATTGTTGAGGGGGGTGGCCGCTGCCAAAATCTACTGTGGCCATCGCCCTCACCCCATTTGATCGCCGGAGCAGCCTATCGGCTCCTAAGTGAAGGGCACAGTGGGTCTCACAGACACGTTATAGCTCCCAGGACATTGGAGATAAACAGATAAAAGAATACAATGTAGAATTTACCGCAGCAGGGTGCAAGGGGCAGGAAATCAAGCTGTATTTAAGCTGATTACCCCAGTCCAGACCCCGGCCCTTTCAGCAGTTCTCAACAGCACTGAGGACATGCGTAGCCACTTCTACTATTGTTAATTAGAGTGGCTAGAGGAGAGGGTTGAGTTGGGGGCGGAAGTGATTGGGGAGTGGGGGTGGCTTGTCAGACTTGCAGGAGTGTTAGTGATGGCTGGCTGGAGTGGGACATGCAGGGCTCCTAATTGGGTCTCTATGCTGTATCGATGGCTGGCTAGAGCGCTAGTGATGATTGCTGTGAGCAGGTGGCCGCGGTGGCAGCTCCACGCAGGCCGTCCCAGGCCAGCCTGTCTGTTCTTGTCAGGGGCCGCAACACTGAGCAGACAGCTCTCCGGGCCCGGACACCACCAGCGGATGCACTCATTACACCAAGCGGCCCCGCCACCCCCGGCCTGTTACTTAGCAACGTCCCCGGTTGTCCAGTCCACAACACTTCCTGTCCCTGCTCTGGTCCCACAGCGTACCCCTCAGTGCTGAAACAGGCAGTCGTGTGGGGGCAAAGGGAATTAGGCCTTAACTCAGTCTGAACCCTGCTTGCAAGAATTGCACTAGGTCCTCTTCTCCTTCCATGTAAAACATCATCTTTGGCCACTGTTAATAACACAGCGTGAAAACCCAGCCTCCCAGTCCACAGAGGTCATCTCCCAGGCCAGGAGAGGAAGCAGTGAGGGTGAGGGCTCCAGACACACCGAGGTCCCTTTTAACCTGAAGAGATGAAAAGGCACTCTTCTTGTTCGGTTTCTCATCTACAGAGGGAATGTGAAAAATCTTGCAATCTAGGTCAACATGGTAAACACATTGATAACTACAATGGCTATGATAAAGCCAAGCAAGACAAGTGAGCCAAGCCACAATGTCGTTCTTTCCAAACTACCACTGTTGACACATCATAAAGCAAAACTACCTAGTTCTTTTGTTTCAAAATACTCTCTCCCTCTCAGCCCCCAGTGTGTAAATGCGGGTTCTCTGTGTTTTTCTCTCCCAGGCCTGAGTGCTCCCAGACATGCCATGACTGGAAGTCATACATGACTTATGCGATTGGGATCTGCCTGATAACAACAGCATGTCAAACACACACACACACACACACACACACACACACACACACACAAACACACACAAACACACACACACTTGAGAGATCTTGAAAGCATTCTTGTCAAAACTGCTGCTGACTCTTTTCTGGCATTGACAGCAGGCATTAGGCACTGTGGCAATACTGGAGGAGGAGGCGGGTACGTGGGGGTCAGGGAAAAACATACAGTACCTCCCATGACTCATACAGAAACTCAAGCAGGTGGAGTTGAGGTGACTGAGTTACCACAGTAGATCAACTCTATCACCAGGGGAATATTTCCTCTTATAATCAGTGTTATACCCACAGGGATCAGTCTCCGGCCATTCTGCCTTGATTAAAATGCCAAGCTTAGAATACCGCCGTGGTCAGGTTAGGCCAGATAGACAGTGCCTCAGCACCCAACTTGGATTCATATTTTCATATCTTTGAATCAAATCAGCTCGTTAGGAAATCCATGATCCCGAGGGCATGAATGAAGCATTTCAACCGCCGAGTGCTCCGATGACTTTGGACTGTAGTCTGCTTTGGTTTCACGCTTGAGTGGAAGTTTGATGACCGCTCCAAACCAGGTGTAAAAGAATCAATCATGTGAGGGGATTTCGTTGGAGTGAGTGTGCCTCTAGAAGGATTCGGTATGTGGCCTACTGCCCAGGCAGGAAAACGACAGGAAACAGTGAAATGACATAAGTTATGGAGGCTTAGTAGCTCAGGCGCTGCCTCTTTAATGGACTGGACAAATCAATGTGCTTTTTCTCCAGGCCTTATACAAACACACTGCACACCTTGAGACCCAATTTATGAATTAGGAAAAGGGACATAATTCATGCAACGGCAGGAGAAATTAGAGTCAAGCTGGCCTCCAATCAAAACCAACATGGGCCTTTTAATATGCGGTGACTAATCTGGCAGTAATACATGTTATTTTCACTTCTCTCTTCTCTGAGAGCTATGGCCTGTTACTCCAACCCGACAGCCTTTGTTTGGTGCTGTGATGCAGATCTGTGTTGGTTTAATCCGGTTAATGGTCTGGTGGACAACACAGTCTCCTCTTCCCTGGCGGAGGTCTGACAGACACTTCATATGTGCCGGGCAAGATCCCTATTAAACTAAAGTGTGCATGCACACTATCGTCTAGCTTCTTCAAACTCTTCCGTCGTTTCTCCGGTTAACTCCAATCTTGGCCCCAGACCCACAAGCCTTCAGCCATGACAACCTACAGCAGGCAAAGCAAACGCAGAAAACCAAAAGAACGGCAATTTGTCATGGGCAGTTTGTTGGCTGCCTGGAATGTCTCAGTTTGTGCACTAGGAAAATCAGACAAGATGTGTGGTGTTCTCGGAGATCAGGACCCGCCAGCGTGTCGTCGGATCAAAGACAGCCGGCACGGCGCTACACCGTTCACACGCAGCTGTGTCTTCCCCGGGGTTGCACTTGGCTTGTGGGTGTGAGACCTCGCAATGGAAGTGCCTGTAAATAAATGGTTTTGTCACTGTATTCACACATTCCAGCCAGCCAGAAGGGCTAGCTGAGCCTTGCGCTCGCTCACCCGCACTAAAACAGGCTTTCCACACACACACACAAACACACACATTCACAGCACTCAACAGAAAGAGAGAAAAGAAGCAGCTCACATGGAATGATCCTCATAGAGCATAGCGTCATCTACGTTGTCAATTGATTAGCTAGATTCCTATAAGCACATACCTTGGCTTTACTAAAAGGTTTACACTGTTATGGTTGAACAGTCTACCCTATTTTACAAAGTCAAGCTGGTAATAAATGATGGCAACAATATCCATTTTTATCTATTTACAAAGATCTGATCTTTTGCACACTCATGCGTGAAAGGGGAACAATGGGTGGCAGAGGTCAGAACTTCATGAGAAAGAACGGGTGAGGCGGGAGCAGGAGATGTGGGAGATTAGTACCTACCCTGTGGTCTTGCCATGGGGAATGCCTGGAATGCCCACTGTCTCCCTCTGTCAACATTTAATGGGGGTGAAATGATAGGAGCCACTCTGCCTCCCATTGCTGGTCTTTGCAGTCTCACTGAGGACTCTGAGATCCTGGAGCCTGCGGCAACAACCGAGCAGCATATTCCACGCTGGAGAGAGCAAGCCATCCCAAACCAACTCAACGGTAGAAAGCTCACAAAGAATAAGATTGAGCACAAGGACTAATGTTAGCCCAATCAATTCAGACTTATACCCTGAGTATAGTTGCTGACTGGGTGCTAGAGTAGGAGATACCTAGCATTAGACTGGCTGGTGTACAATGTCATTTTCGTATTGTGTGGAGAACTTTGCAGCCCAGCATTTACAGGGGCGGGGCAAAGGTAGAGATACAAGACACAGAAAGGAGAAAACAAGAGTTCAATTTGAGATTTAACCCTGATTCAGTGGAGAGGCCTATAGACCAGGCATGGGGAAAAGAGGGAAAGGGGGGACCAAGGTCTAGCACAGCCTGCTGGTTCCCTAAAGACAGCCACTGGACAGGAATGTTGTGTATGGGTGGTCAATTAGTTTACAAATCTCAGCTGCGACAGAGACGTACCAACCCCCCCCCCACCCCCCCCCCACCCCCCCCCCCTCATCCACCCCAAACCACATAATATCAAGGGCAATCCAAACAGGGCCAAAACCGCATGCCGTGATCTGAGGCATTCCCCCGGCTGGAACAGAGAGAAGCTCACTCCATTTAGGCCGAGCTAAATCAACAGCTTTTTACTGTGGTTATGTTGGATTGCCTTACCTCCTAGGCTCCATGTACGCTTTCAGAATGTTTTTTTGTACAATTTTCCATTAATTCGCCACTGTGCCAAAATGGCCAGACCTCCAACAGTGCGCCACTTCACCGAGCATTTACCTCCCCTAGAATTAGAACATCCGACACATCTATCCTGGCCAATTCAACAGGATACACTCAGGATCATCCAAACAACCTGGTTCAACTCTAAAGAGGCATTGTCATGTGATGGATGTTGGCGGCAACTTGGAAGCATCCAAGTCAGAAGCTCAATATGTGGAGGGAATTGGAATGGCTTTCCATGCTGTGCCTGTTGTGAAAAGGCTTGTTGAGCAAATATTGTCCTTGATAACCCAAGAGCAAACCGTAATAAAATGCTGATGTCAACAATAATTAGAATCTGAAAAACTTTACAGCAAAACACCACAATTGGGTGCTAGGTTTATTCTAATGGCAGAACTGGGAATAAAATGTAAGACAAGAAAACACATAAACATACACACACGCATATCAAAGACACATCCATCTGTCACCTATAATGTAAATGTAATATATAAATATAAATAATCTCAATCATATTTTCCTATTTCAATAAAATAATCAAAAGTGTAATTTTTTAAATGGGTCATACGTAGGTAACTCGCTAATCAATTCATAATTTTTAATGTTACGGCATGTCATATGCTACATACAGAGGCTAGAATATTTGTTTATTGCGGTGTCATGTGAGTACACATATGAATCTATATACGTAGGCATTAGAACAGTTCACCTTTGTGGCTGAGCTGCGACGAGCGTGCACCATTTAGATTCACTTCAAAAGAATGAGTCCATATCATTGTGGCTGTGACAGTACGTGGAGCAGATCTTACTGATTACACATGAACATGTTCCCATACGTTGTTCCCTTCCTTGAGTGTGCGTGTCAACGTCCATGTAAGTGTGTGGGTGGGAGGCGAGAAGGGAAACGTAAAGCTTGTAGCCTTCTCCTTGGAAACAAAGGCTACAGGATCGTCTCATGGGCCCAGGGTCTCTCTAAATTGGGGGGGGGGGGGGGTTATCCTTTGGTAACCACCTTCCTTTGCATTCTATAGTTAGGCTTGCTGAACTGCAGCACAGCCTTCGACTTGGCTTCAAACAGAATGCTTCCAACCCCAGAGGCAACTCTCAGACAGAGAGGCTCTTTTCGTTGTGCACCACATGGGGATCCAGTGCTCCTCAACTGTCAGCGGAGCGCTCGTCGCAGGCACGATCCTGCCCCCCCCCCCTAATCTCTATATTACAAAACACCCAAACTCACTACTCTACTTTTTGATGTTCTTTCATCTGTCCCTTTCTGTTTCTTTATTGTCTCACCCTATCCCTATTTTTATCCTCCATCTATATTTCCCACTCTTCTTCCGTCGCTCTATTACTGCAGAGAATTGAGTCATAACTTCCTGACGGCACTGTCTAAAGGTCAATCCCCCCCCCCCGACACACACACACACACACACTTCCCTTCCCTTGTGTGAGGCCCCTCTCTCCCACTGACGTGGCCAGCAACGCATTCCACAGGTCCTGGGAGTACCTTCAAACGATCCCCTAGACCACCAGGCCACCACAAGCAGCAGAGCCCTGGATCAGCCTTCAGCTGGCAGCAGCTGCCCTCAGCCACCAAAAGAACTGACTGAAAGTTCCACACAGAGCACAGCAGCAACCCAGTCTCCGCGATGACAAAGGGCCGGCAACTGGGGCTCTACAGGAGAAGGGTGATATCTGTGACACATTAGGCCCCCGTCATGCTGTAAAAGAGCCAGCGCTTCCCTCAGCCCCCTAGCAGACTGCCGGGGCCTTACGTGTTTGCAACGAGGGCTTGCAGCTGTGGTCTTGGGGCTCAGCTTCTCCTCTGACCCTCCAAAGCCAGGAGGTTTCCCCGGCTCGGAAACACAGATCTGGTTACAGCCTACTGAGTCTGTTCTCTCAATCATCTCAAAGCCTCACATTAGGTCCTATGCTGAAGGCCGGCACAGTAGCCCTTTCCCGGTGCTGTGCCAAACTGAGTTTGGTTGAACTGAGCTTGCCTGGTTGCTATTCACAAGCATTTTGAGCAGTATTATGGGGGGGAATGTGGCTAAGATTGGATATCATTAGCACTGCAGTTTTAAATGGCTGTGGATTATAATAAATTCTGAGCTTCTTCAAACCATCACTGATGTTCATTTTACAGAGAGCATATGGTAGATAAAGATAATATTATTATGAGAAGATTAATATGCATTTGAATACAAGATGTATAAAACAAAAGGCCATTATATTTTGGTCTCAAAGGCTGAAATTGAGTCCGATCTATAATACTCAACTCAAATACCCTTGACTTTGAAACTAGGAAGTTAGTTGTTGTTTTTTACACTACTATATCTCAACCAAGTGAAACTACACACATGATTATTGCTCAGTATCTTGCTAGTTTAGCTTATTCTAAAGCTAATATAATTGGTGCGACCTTAAAATTTGAATATTGTGTAAATGTGTATATCTGCATTTCTCAATATAAAGTGACTTTTGCTAATGGTGAGATCACCATTTAATGAATGCCTTCCAAGACATTAGTGAAAGTTTTTGTGTGTGTACGTGCATGTAAACCACAACAGGTAAGGCTCTCTACTTGCTGTCCTCCATTGTTTATCTGCTGTCGTGCTTCTGGCCTCCGATTATCAATGCACATTTTTGGGTGGACTTAGTCTAAAAATCCTATACAGAACCTCATATGCTATCCGACCATTTCTGAAGATTGATTAAGAGATATTTTATCTGTTTCACATAAGGACCAGTTGTGATTTAATAAACTTTTTACCACATTCATTATCTACTTTATTTGCCCCCTTTTGATGTTCATGGGAGGAGAACAGATAACCTTTAAAATACACCCAATGCCATGTTAGGGACCAGTGGGACTAAAAGCATAAGAGAACATTTTGTGTAGACCACTGCAAAGGGCCTGTCTCTATCTGACTGAGCAGAACAGGGTACACATGCACATCATTCAAGTACTCTCCTTTCATGTCGTGTAAGTGATCCCAGGCTTCAAGTGGGCTAATTCAAAGCATGCTTGGGTCATATATTACATGAAAGGGACAACATCCTTCTTAGATATAACCTTTTCAAATGTGTTTAGACAGCTTTTTAGTAACCGTTGTTCTATTGGAATTTTAAATTCCAGGAATCAAAAGTGGGTTTTGAAAAGGACAAAATATTTTCAGGCACATGTTGAGTAAACTCTTGCTTCCATTATGTGACCATAGGGCTATGCGTTAAGAGGAATGAAACAAGACTATGAAACATATTAGGCTAACTACATTAGAAACAAATTAGGCTATCTTTGAACCATAAACCTCAGACCTGACTGAGTGCCACTGCAAAGCTACAGTTGACAAAGAGGGACACTTGGCTTGGATTTTTGGCTGTTATCTTGGGTTAGGGTGATGAGCAATTGATTCTCTCCATCGAAATGTATTTTGATCAGATTTGATCAAGTAACAAACTACCAAACCAAAGATAACTATTTCTAGCTCAAAACAAAACTGGCTGATGCCACATGGTGGCACTAAAACACCACTATCTGGGCGGATACAACCCACCCGGATATGTGTTTTGTAAAACAACCCACGTGAATGAATGAAGCTTCTGTTGAATAAACAACATTAGCCGGCTAGTTAGTCAACCTACAGTAGACTACATATTGCATTATCAATGTGTTAAAGGCTTTTCCTTCTATAAGTCAGGAGAAGCCGGAAGTTTTTAGCGTTGGAATGATGGAACAGTAAAATAAGGTTTGAGCTCTTTGTTTTCTAGCCAACGTAAGTTGACTGTGAAGCTAATGTTTGCTAACGTCAGTTAGCTAGATAGTCAGTTTGGAGATTGAGATTGTTTATTTAATTTGGCAAGCATATGTAGAAGCTTTAAATGTAAACCAGCAACAAACTAAATGTGATTTTTATGAATTCACTGAATCGTGAAACAATTCAAAAATAATGCTTGCGATGCACAGTAGTACTCAGTTAGCCAAGGACTGACAAAGATTACAGTATACATTATGACGTGACTTAATATATATTTTCTGACAAATTCAGTCTTCAGGAATGTTTTGACCCCCACCAGAAGCTATGCACAGTCGTCTGCAGGAGCTGAAGAAAGAAGAGGAGACTCTCCTGAAAATCAAAGTGATGCTGCAAGACCAGCTCAATAGACTAAAGGTGCATGGAAGTAAAGCCTTAGTGAGAAAAAAAAAAGATGTTAGACCATTAAATGTGTTGATAATGTGGCAGGATTAGTAATGTGAAATCATGACGCCTTTTTTCAGTTTGAAGAAGGTGCTCTGAAATCAATCATCAGTGCTCAGAATGATGAGGGGTCCTCTGAACCTGCTTCCCCAAAGCTCGAGGTAGGCATTTAAGATCAAATTGACACCTTTGTATATTTTAGTTATACCTCGGGTCAACTATTTTCCGTGTGATATGTAGATTCGCCCAAAAACTCGGCTGATAATGAAAGATGGTATTCAGGTACACCGCTATTCGAAGTAGACATAAACGTGCTTATTGTACTTACATTTACACCAGTGTCACAGTAAGTTCATTCAGAACGTCTCAAAACACTATCCGGGAAGAGCAATCTATATTTAAATGATCTAACTTTCTGTTGCTCACAGGTAAAAGAAAGCCTTGACGATGAGAGTGAAATAAATCAAACAAAATTGCTGCTGAGTATGCCTGCAGATTACGACATGGAAGACGAAGAAGAAGACGAGGAGGAGGATGAAGATGAAGGGGATGAGGACGAGAACAATGAGCTTGCATTAGTGCCTGAGGAAGAGGATGACGAGGATTATTACTGAGCTTAATAAAGAACTGCAATTGTCACCCAATACATTTGCCAGGTTAATAAGGAAATGTGTGAACAGTTTTGTATGTTATTACCTTGTTTAGCATTGTTCCTTAATAATTTTAATTTATTGAGCTGGATTTCAGTTAGGGTGGATAGCAATTGTATGTGAAATGTGGCTCAAATGGAATGCATTAATAGTATACATTTTACTGTGATATGGTAAAGACAGTGTTTATTGGCTACGGCTAGTTATGTTTTTTTTCCCCAGGACCTCTGTTGTATTGCTTACATGCCATAAAAATGTTATTGTCTGTTACTGGTAGGCAGTAGACCAGTGTAATTCAGTACTTGTAGATTAATGTTGCTATTGCACATCTGTGGATGATGAATGGAAGTTAGTTAGTTGCAAACCAGACCGTCATGGTTCCAAGATCTGTATTTGAGTGTGTATGGCTGGGCCATATGTTTAGGGTTATTAACAAGCACAAAGTAGTTAAATAAAAGTTATTGTCTAACACAGTACACAGTTGATGCTTTGTAATTTAATCAAATGCCCTGAATCAAAGCACAATTTGTTCCTGCATGTAAACTCGCAAGATGTCTTGTCTGAAATAATATGTAGTCTTTATAAAATTGACATTTAGACCCTAACTTTTACCCTTTGTCAAATCAGTTAAATTAAAGGCACATTCATGCCAGGGACCCCAATTTTGCAAAAGAGTATTGCAGTGCAAACACAAACCATTCAGCAATTTCTAAACATCACAAACAATAGGGTACGCCTAACAATAACTCCTTTATTGCAAGCAGCAACTGCCATTGACAGGGGTGGTGTTATGGCAAACCGTGTACAATGGAGATAGACATATACAGCTTTGCACAGGATCCATCAACGTAGGAAAGTTCACTTGCCTGGGAGCTAGGGCTCAACTAGTAGCTTTGGACCGTTGTACGTGAACACCTTTTGAGACACTGGTAACTAAATAGCTTTTTGTTATTATTTTGGCTGGGCAATCCAGATCTCTTGGTTTTTTATTTTACAATCCTTTCTGTATTCCATGTCACACAACGAGCCAATTAAACTTTCAATGCTTTTCTATCAGTAATGCTGTGGATAAAGGGAACTGAGAACTTGGTGCATGTTAATTTAGTATTAGTGAGCTAGTATAATGAAGATGGGTAACTACCAAACATCACTTCAGTAATGAGTCAATTTCATTAAAAAGCATGGCTAAATGATAACTTGAAAGTATAAGTGATTAATAACCAATAACAGCTGTGATGAGATTTTTTACAGCAATGGTGTGAAAAACGGTTTTGGAGAATGACATGCTTTAAATAATTATATAAATTAAACTCAATTGAAAAAGGTAAACCATACAGTATTTAGGACTGTCATGTAATTAATGCAATTTTCCAGTAAGTCTGAGAGAAATATCAAAATACCCTGAACACACATGCCACTCTATCCTCTAACCTTGCAAACAAAGGTAAATCACTGGTTTTCGAAGGGATCCGTCCTACTCAGCACAATTAACTCACACTCCATTGAGCTTCAATGGGAGGCATTTGGTTCTGCACTGGGGTCATGGAACATTGGCTGCTTCTAGATCCTTGATGGCATTTACTGTGATGTTATCAAATATCATAGAAATCTCATTGTGTGTGTACTTATTTGTGTTTGAGACCTTCTTTTACATATTTATGTCTTTCATTGTTACCTAAGTTATTTACAAAGTCAAGCTTAAACATTAATCAAACGTTTGTAAGATGATGGGATTGGTCTTGCTGTTTGCAGGACATCAAGTGGATCAGAGAAAGAGGCAGTAAGCTGCATGCCCAGAAGTACAATGCTGCCCCGCTGTGTGACCAGAGTGTGCAATGTGCTTGTGTTGGTGCTGTGTCTGTCTTCGGCTGAGGACTTCGACTGGACAAAGAACGACCGCGGCTCCTTCTATTATGGCACTTTTCCAGTTGGTATGTTCACTTCTGAAACCAGGGATTGGGGTTTCTTTAGCTCTAAAATTCTGAGAGAGGTTCATTGGTTTTCTTTTGACAATAATTTGAATATGTATGTGTTTTTGTGTTTAAAACCCTATTTAATATTCAAAGGATTTTCGTGGGGTGCCGGCAGTTCAGCCTACCAGACAGAAGGAGCGTGGGACAAAGATGGAAAAGGACTGAGCATTTGGGATGTGTTCTCCCACAAGAAAGGCAAAGTCCAACGCAACGACACTGGAGACTCATCCTGTGAGGGCTACTACAGGATGAAGGTGACCCAAAGGAAACCCAAACTCCTACTCTGCTCACTTTAAGAGAGCAAGGGAGCCAGACGAGTCACTCAAATTAACCTGCTCTATGCTTTGAACAGGATGATGTTGAGCTGATGAAGGAGTTGAAGCTGAATCACTATCGTTTCTCCATCTCCTGGCCCAGACTCATTCCTACTGGAATTAGGTGTAAGTGATTAGGGCACCCTTTTATAGCTCAATGATCCTAAAGTAAATATTAGCCAACAAGGACTTCCCAATGTCTTGAAATATATTCCCAGCTCAAAAGCTTAACAATTGTAGACACCTTGTTATTTCCTTTGTAGCTGACCATGTCAATGAAAAAGGGATCAAGTACTACAGTGAGCTGATTGATAATCTTCTGGAGAACGAGATTACTCCCATTGTGACTCTGTATCATTGGGACCTGCCACAGGTAGCATTTACATTAACCATCCCATCTATAGCAACAGATATTGGTAGACTTTTTATTCCTGTACATCAGAAAACATGGCTATTAATTTCACCTGTATCAACTTTTAAGTGATTTTGGTTATTGTTTTTCTAGGTCTTGCAAGAAAAATATGGTGGATGGCAAAATATCAGCATGGTCAATTATTTCAATGAGTTTGCAAACCTTTGCTTTGAGAGGTTTGGTAACCGGGTTCAGTTTTGGGTTACTTTCAACAATCCTTGGGTACATTTCAATAACAAATACAGAACATTTAGTTGAGCATATTTTGGTGTTAAAAAAACACTACTGTAAGTAAGCTCTTGGTTTGTGATTGCAGTCCGTAGCAGTGGAAGGCTATGAAACCGGTGAGCATGCTCCTGGATTGAAGTTAAGGGGCACTGGGGCATACAAGGCTGCCCATCACATAATCAAGGTAACAACTACATAACCATTCTAATATACAGTATTTCCTGTTAGGGATTGTTCCTTAAGGCAATTAATTTTTTTTATTTCCTCCCACTGTCAGGCCCATGCCAAGGTTTGGCACACATATGACACCCAGTGGAGGCAGAAACAAAAGGGTAACAGATCATTTTTATATTTTTATAATTCTTCTGGGATGATGGTAACAGCCTGTCAAGAATGTTCTCTGAATGTTGGGAGTTCTTCTCCCCTCCAATAGGTCTGGTCGGCATCTCCTTGTCAGGTGACTGGGGCGAGCCAGTGGACATCAGCAACCCGAAGGACATTGAGGCAGCTGAGAGATACGTTCAGTTCTACCTGGGCTGGTTTGCCACCCCCATCTTCCACGGAGACTACCCTCAAGTGATGAAGGACTTCATTGGCAAGTGAAAGGCACAGAAACAAATACATCTGAATCAAAATAATCATTGACAAATCTCATGTTTGCTGCATTTGGCTCCCCAGGTAGAAAGAGTACACAGCAGGGCTTGGGAACATCTCGGCTGCCCAACTTCTCCTCCCAGGAGAAGAGCTACATCAAGGGAACCTGTGACTTCTTGGGCATCGGCCACTTCACCACGCGTTACATCACCCAGAAGAACTACCCGTCCGGCCGCAGCGGCAGCAACTACTTTACAGACCGCGACTTGGCTGAGCTGGTGGACCCACGCTGGCCCGACCCAGGTTCTGAGTGGCTCTACTCGGTGCCCTGGGGGTTCAGACGCCTGCTTAACTTTGTAAAGGTATTGCATACGGTTCAATCACATTGTAGTTTATGTGCCAAATGCCAGACCTCTCTTTTTTCTGTCTTAACTGTCCCTATATGAGAGAAATCATTAAAACTGTGGGGACATGCAGTGGTTACTTAGAATGAATATAGTACAATTGACTTGTACGTGATTCGTTCAGACTCAGTACGGAAACCCCATGGTGTATGTGACTGAGAACGGGGTATCCGAGAAGATGATGTGCACTGAGCTCTGTGATGACTGGAGGATACAGTATTTCAAGGACTACACCAATGAGATGCTGAAGGGTGAGACAATACCCACTTTGGGTCAACCTTACAACCCCCAAAAGCAATTAAGATTTCACATTTCTTTGTATTGCAATCTGATAACGATCTTTTTTTCTGTTCTATGCTGCCACTCAGCCATCAGGGACGGTGTGAACGTGAAAGGCTACACAGCATGGTCCCTGCTGGACAAATTTGAGTGGGATGAGGGTTACTCAGAACGCTTTGGCCTTTACTACGTGGACTTCAAGAGCAAGAACAAGCCACGCTACCCAAAGGCCTCAGTCCAGTACTACAAACGCATCATCAGCTCGAATGGCTTTCCCAACCAGAGAGAGGTGTGACCGCCTGTCATCAACACAGCTTCTATTTCGTTACCTGTATTCTACAGACTGATTTCATGCAACACGCCACATAGAAATGTTCTGATTATCGATCGTGTTTCTTATAATAAGGTAAAAAACGTATTTATTTAAAAAGAATTTATACAATAAAAGTGTGTTTAAAATATCACAGACATGACAAAATACATCTATGAAAGCTTTCTTTTAATGGTCAAATTCCACCTGAAATGAAAAACGAAGAAAGAATGTGTAAGAGAGTAGAGAAGTGCTAGATGAAAAACAAAAGAGTTTTCTTGATAGAATGTCCCATACTGAGCGACCACATTTCTGTCCCCTGCAGGTTGAGAACTGGAAGAGGAAGGCCACAGAAACATGCTCTTCCAGCAACCAACTTCTGGCTGCAGGTCAGTCTCTCTTTATGAATCCTGCATAACTTTGCAGGGCAAGGATGGCAGCAACTAGCCAGGAGCAAACAAAGATCCCCCCTTAAATACCAATACTGTAATTGGTAAATTATTGCGAAAAAATGAAAGTACCAAAATCCTCAGGAAATATGCTTGTTCATTCAGCATTACCCAACAAAGTAACGCTACACAATAAGAGGTTACTAGATCAATTAGACAACGCAATAAGTCCCCAAATCTCTAATTTTTCTTTGTTTGCCCCTCCAGCTAGAAGAAAGTCCAAGGAAAATAAGGAACATGCAGAAAAGCCAAAGGTTTGGCCAGTGCATGATGAAGTGTAGGAGCTTATGAGGTGTATATATTATTAATTTATACATCATGGTTATAGAACAGGACCATGGTGTTTGTGCTTTTGAGTATTTGTCTGACTTTGAATTAGGCTTGCTGGCTAACTTGATTGTGCTTATGAAACTATACATTTTCATCATCCTCCGTAACACGCCTTATTTATTACTTGATAGCTCCTTATCTTTTACACTCTTATGCATCTCTGTTGCATTGGCTGCTTAGTACTAGTTCTCAAAGGGTTATTATGTTCCAGTCACAGCTCTCAGTAATGTCTTTCTCTTTATTAGAGGAACAGCGGAGTACTGCTGCCAATATTCTAAGACTTATTCATGGTAAGAAAATCCTTTTGCTCTTTGCAAACCAGATAAAATTAATTTAGTTGAATCCTTAACCCTTTGAGTGCTGTGCTTGTGCACTGTACAATTGCTTTTTGCAATCAAGGTAAATCTACGCTATGTGCCACGACAGTTCAATATAATAATCTGTGTGTGTGCGTTTCAGATCCGTTGACCAGTCACATGGAGATGGTAACAGAGATTGTTGTCCCTACTGTGTGTACCCTGTGCATCTTACTCAGTGCAGTCTTCCTCATGTTTCTACTACGCAGACGCAACTAGAAAAGCCACTCAAAAATGCCCATACATAATTGAACATTGTTGCCATGCATGGCATGCAAAAGTCAATTCTTTGTATAGATAAACCCATGATGAATGAATTCTATTTTTCAAATGGTTCGGTTATGAAATCAACTTTGACGTGCATTCAAATTTGAAGTAATGTTGTAGCTTCTCATTGGCCATGCCCCACATTGTTTCAACGGAAGGTTATCCCTTGGCCAATTGTTCTTCTTTCACACATGGCGGGGCTTTTGTGATTTTTGCTCACTCTAACGAGACATTTTGGAATATCCAAGTGGAAAATAAATATTATCAGATCATCCTCAGATGCTTCAATGTTTAACTTACTTGTGTTTGTGCTCAACCAAAGTTGACTAGGCTGCAGCACCCCATGGTGGTGAAGTATGCGGGCTCCTCACTCTCCCCGTTCAGCGTTTCGTTTGACAAGTCTGAAACAGAGGAGAGCATGGTTGAGTCATACACGAGAACAGGGCCAATGACATCGGGGCTTCTCTGTGTAGGCGAGGGGCCTCACCTGTGTCAATAGTGATGTGGTCCACCAGGAGCTTGTTTCTGAGCTGCAAGAAGGTCTTCACCTCACGGGGACCGTGACCACTGGACACTTCCACACCCCATAACACTGGATGCTCTCTGTGCAGGAACACACACACACGCACGCACAGAGTTGTTAACAGACCCCCCCTTATTGTTTCAATGTAACAAGAGAGACCAATCAGTTTTGAAACAGTAAGTAACTGTGTTTGTCCAGGATAATGAGAAGTAACACTGTTGATTTTCAGGGCATGGAAATTTAAATGTGAGCAGGCCAGTTATTTATTTTGTACTACTACAAAAAAAATTACTTCTGGTAAAAGTGGCTAATTAGAGTTGGTTTGATTGGCAGTTTGAAGTCATGATCCTCATCATAAGGGCACGTCTTGTAGTACTGCAAACATGACCTGAGAAATGGAAGGCAGATATTAGCTGTCAAAAAAACACTTGTGGGTGAAAGCCTGTGTTGTAGTGCATGGTAGCAAAACACACTGGGTGAGAAGGAAGAGACGGTCGTAGGGCAGGCCCAGAAAAGTGCTGCCGGTCACAATGATCTCCAGCAGGTGGTGCAGTTTCCTCACTCTCATCACCTGCTCCTGAACATCTACATTGGTGCTGAGGTAATAACTCTGGAAACAAAAGCATTACTTATAAAGGTATGTTTGGGGGCAGTCTTTTCACAGTTTGACTGGACAACATTGGAATGAAACTGGACTTACTAGGTGGTTCAATGTTGTCAATTCTTGACCTGAAACATAAAAACATATGATGACAAATTGGAGCAAAATATCAAGTAAAGGGGAGAAATTATTTTCAAGTAATTTTAGAAATCAATGTACAGTTAAGTTTACATGTTGGAGAAACTGTGTAGGCATTTCAAAATGCCTTGGCCCTCACATAAAAGCTACTTACTTATGAGGTAGTTGATGTAGTCCTTTCTCATCTTGTCCAGGCCCATCTCCAGCAGCATGTGGATGGGTTTGAGGCCGGTGAGGGAAACCGGTTCCATCTGCTGGTGGTACGATTGTAGGATGAGCTTACTGAGGGAGCTGTTGCTGTCCCTGTGGATCTAAGGGAGGCAGACCAAAGTGTGGATCACTAAGCAGCCGCAATAAACCTAATATTTGGTTTGGCTCGATACATTTTGTGCACAAAAACTGGTATGGTATTCGTGTATATAGATATGGATTTTTTAGAGACAGAACTGCACACTGGGGAAGTTCCCACTAATGTCCATGACGTTTAACCGAAAATTAAAAAAGTTGACTAGTATATAAAACATATAAAACATACAGAAAACGGTCAAGATTTAGCAAAAAAATAAAATAAAATAGTTCTGCTGCTGAAAACTTAAGGTAGCAGCACCAACTAATCGACTAGTTCAAGTTCATTTGTCACGTGAAGCAAACGAGTTAGTCAGTGAAATCAGTCAGTCAGTGAGCCCAGCTTGAAATATATCATTATATGAATAATAAGATGTAGCCTACATCTCTACTGCAAACATACCCATGGTTTGATGTCTCCGTATTTCAAAGCATCAATTACTAACTTTAGACAGTCTCCAATGTCTTGATATGAAGTTATACCTATGATACAAAAGCAGTGTTACAGCAGCTGCAGAATTTAAATAATGTGTTGACTTTTTCAATTGCACAGCTCAATGACATTAAGTGATTATTCACATTGTCAGTCAGATCAGCTCCACAGAAGTTTAGAAACATAACAAGCAACAAAAATTCTTCTTCTTTCAGACAAAAACGAATGTGTCCTGACATAGAATGATGCCACACCCAATATGTGTCTATTATTGAAGTAATATGTAGCCATTTTCTAAAAGACGATCTGGTCAGCTATTTGAGCATTATTTGACAAAAGCCATACGCAGACACCCTACTAGAAATATGTTCTCTACTCATTCATTTGATCAGGTTGTAAAGGGAAGTCTAAATGAAAAAGCAGGGGCCTGGTAAATTCATTGAACCCAGCCTTGCATAATTAATTGTCCACTCCCAAACTGGATGTATAGGAATTCCTAAGATGTCAAGCTATAAGAAGGGTGCCTAACTATACATTAAGAACCCCAAAAAAAGGAGAAAAACTTTGATGCCAATATCAGAGAGTATCCAGTAGCAAAATAAGAGAAACGTGTCCATTCACATTCGTATTTCCCTTAAAAGTTACAAAAGTTGAAAGTGCAAGAAAATGTAAGTTACAAATTGCACCTACTCTTTCTCATTCGGACCCACAACTGCTCAACAAAGTCTAAATCTCCACGCTCTGTGAGGGAGCTGAAAATTGAGGTCTCTGTCATGGGCTCGTTCTTCTCTTTTGGTGCCTGGAAACAAAAAGAAGTACAAATAAATGACAACTAAATCGTCAAGCCTTTTAAACAATCTTTATGGTTCACAAAAAAAACTGATTCACAACTATGTACCTCCGATGGTTTTGCTGCCTGAGTCTGAAGTGTATTTGTAGTGCTCTGAAGCTCTGAAAATAAAGCATGTGATATTTGTATACCTTGATCACATCTTCTGAAACTAGGTTCTGGTCACCACTGACCAAGCATCAGGTATACAGGCATACCTCCTAGGTAGGTCTTGATCAGCTCTACAGCGGACAGGGTCTCCAAAGGTTCCATCCACTCTGTCTCACCAGTTCTTAAACCATTAGCAAGAATCTAACAAGAAGGTTATTGACATGTTTTTCTGGCATCTTATAGCATTTAACTGTAACTACCATTTAACACTGAATTGAAGAGCAAGGGAGAAGGATGGCCGACCAATGTAGTTGTAAATATAATTAATGCACGAGAACAATATGTCTAGCTTATTTTACAACACTGAGATGGATGTTTATACCGGCTTAGAAAAAGGTTATAGACAGAAACCTGAAGAAACTCCAATTCCATGTACATCTGAAACATCGGGCTCCTCATGTCCCCACTGACCAACTTGATGTTCTACAAGAACACAGAGGATCGGGTTGACAGTGCTAAAGGTCTGGAACCACAATAATGGCAAATAATATATACTAACCATGCCACATTGCGTAATGTTGGTGGATGCACAGTCACACGTTATTAAACGCTACTCACCAAAGTGGCCACAGAGGACAGAGGTGGGGTCTGTAGAATACTTTCAACATGGCTCCACTTAAAGTCCACTGTCACACTGCTCTGGGACTCAATAGTTGTGTTCTCAACCACAGTGGAACCAAACAAATTGTACTGAGCAGTACCTTTGGTTACTATCTGCAATGAACATGACATTTAAAAAGATCATACTGTAAGGACGAAGGCAAGTATCTGAAACATTGTAACAATAACAGATCAAAAGAGCTGTCATACTGAGGAAGGATGATGCCTTTTCTTATGCTCCTGTTTAAGCTCCTCTAAGGTGATTAATGATGCTTTGTTCACGGTAGAATCTAAAAAAAATGTATAAATGACAAACAAGACAACATGAACCAGAAGGATCCCGCATGGGTTGCAAAACAGACAGCACTACAATTATTGGTGTTCAAGTTAGCTTGCCAAATGCCAAGATAATTGATAGAGTGGACTTAACAATACCTTTACATGTGATGGAATATAACTTTACACCAGCAACTTTGTTCGCAATGCTGATGGTTTCTGCTCCTAACCAGCTGGTGCCTGCTGGGTCAGTCATGTCACAGCGTACCCATAGAGCGGGTAGGACAGCATTAACCACTGAAGACACATTGGAATTCTGCGACATGGTGTACCAAGACAGCAGTTGCCTGTGTAGAGAAAAAAATGTGTACTGCTGCATATTGTCTTGTACATTAGAACAATGTATTGCAAGCATGATAGCACCGTCATAAGGGATGCCTTTATTCCCCATCCACATATTTTTGTCACCTAGCTTTCATGATGCTGAGAGGCTGTGGCTCCTTATCTATCTTGGATCTACGCGTCTCGACACCAAAGTCCTCATCCAATTCTTCAGGTGTTTCATTGACTTTAACGAACTTGAAAATTCAAGGAAGAAAAATGGTAATAAACAAAACTCCCAAAAGCCTAAATGATTACATTGTAAGTCTGCAACGTAATCGATGACCGACCAAAAATACATAGCATGTTTATTTGAATGTATAATGTATAAAAGCGAATTAAATAATCAGTATCAAATAAATGATTAATCAGCTTAGTCAAGTTTCACGAAGGACTTTCAATCACACGCGCATTAAAAACATGAGATGCACAAACTCAAACACTTACTGCTTTTTCACAAATAAATAATTGTCTATAGCCACAGAACATATTGAGTGGGTCTGCTGAAGAACAGTTTTCATTGTTCATCTTCAAAATCTGCAAATCACCCTAAAATTAGAACAAGACGTTATTTATAACGTTGATAAATTAGTCGGTTGCTATCACTTCTCAAGAAATTCAAATGGTGTTACCTCGTATAAAGTATTTTCCTTGCCTTCATCTTGAAGAAATCTGCTGAATTGAGATCATACAAGTTCAGTTAACACTCGCCTCATTACATTTCTAGAATAAATTCGATCATCGCTAGATAGTCTGGTCAGGTTTTGCGTTTATTCGGTAGAGTTAGGTAGTAAAATAGCTTTAAGTGTAACGTTGAAAATATAGGCCTTACCGAAGTTTACTCAAAAATGCTTCAGCATTTGATGTAATGTTCTGTGAACTCATCTTTTCAAACTATACTTATTAACCTTCTCAAACCAGTTTGAATGTTTCTTATACTTCGAAAGCCAGCAACAACAACTTGATATGAACAGACGCGCGCGTAGTGAACTATGGAAGCCCATTAGGGACTTTGTTCAAATGAAAACGTAAACTTGAAAATGCAAACGCAATTCTACAAGAGCGTTATCACTTTCCACATTCGTATGTGTTATTTGAGACAACATGTAAATGAAACGTTATAGTACCATTTGCATATTCAAATGTTTCAATTGACATTCTGTGTCAATATCAAAATTCCAATGCAAAAGCTGTATTTGCCATTTTCAAAGTCCTTCTCTGACTGCGGGAAATTTTCAAGGGTTAATTTAAACTGGCCCCTCTAAGAATCGCCACCTTAACGTGGTGGAGGGGTTTCAGTGTCCCTGTGATCCTGGGCGCTGTATTGTCGGGGGCAGTAGCCCCTGGTAGGGTCTCCCATGGCAAATTGGTCCCAGGTGAGGGACGTGACTAAGCACAATTCAGAAAACACCTAATGAAGCGGCAACGAACGAACTGTGTGACCTCGCCCGGAAGAGGGAAACCTGGGGC
>JAVQJS010078963.1:0-27763 GCA_036024795.1 Galaxias rostratus
CAAATTGACACGGAGGGCGGGGACTGGTGAAGGAGGGACTTGGTGGATGGTAACTGCTGTGGGGCGCAGCCAATGAGGTGATGATTGGTGAAGGCAGGGAAGTACACAGAAAAGAAAACACATGGCACGTAACAATTATATTTACCAAAGGTGGACTCAAACTAATCTGTAGAAACACCTCAATAATCTACAGTGGAAAAAGGATGTACGTGAGCTCACTTTTGAGTACATTGGAAAGGCTGTAGATACTTGTGCACAAGTGATTTGTTAGATTATTTGCACTGTATGTAGTAGGCCAAAAAAATATGTAGGACAAGAGAGCATATTGAGAGAATGAGACAGACAGCTGGTACAGAGCTTGAGGAGAGAAGCGTGAGAAAGCAGGTTCGTCCCAGGACAGACACGAGAGGAGAAAACAGATCAGGTTCTGCCACGGTTAGTGAGACAAGAGAAGAAGGGATTAGCAAGTACATGTCAGACACATGCCCTTCGATAACCCAATACTGACAATCTGATTGATTTACACTAAAACATGTAATTTATAAACCTATCTTTATAATCTGAGTATCTTCCATAGAAGTTTGTAATAAACTATAGCGATTGTACCAACAACATGAAAAAGTCAACTCTGTGCCTTTAAATATCTATCAGGGGAGCATGCCCCCAGCCAGCATTTCATGTTTACCCTCAGGTTCAGAATCTCTCCTACACCCCTTATGGAGGTAAAACTTAATTAACTTGGCACAGAGTCAATGTGTTGGGAATCATCACAAATTTTTCCTGAATTGAAATATACAAAACGTTTTACAAATGTTTTGTCTTTCTAATTTGTTTGTTGAAGTTGAACACATTGTTTGAAGGCTCGTCATCATGGATTTTTTTAAAATAAAAGTTGACTAACACTACAGTTACACAGACTATCAGTAAAAAATGTAAACTGACCTCATTCTCCAAAATTAACCCCAACAAACATACCAGACACCAAATCCACGTTTCGGTGCTTGGATCCCAGATGTTTCGGCAGATTGGTTGCGGTCCATTTGATTATCTTTTCAGCTTTCGGCGATCTGTAAAAAAAAAGTTTTGAATTCTCTTTCATTATATTTGAACAGTCAATCGCGTAGTTACTGCCTGCTATGCCATAACAATTTATTTGCTCAGAATGACCTAATTTTATACTGTGCACATGACAAATAAAACACTTTTGAACTTTCGAAATCTTTCCTACTTTATAGTAGATGCGTTTTGGCGCCAAACCGCGCTAATGTTGCCACTCAGTAGTTGTAGCCGGTTGTGCCATTCACTTTGACGGAGGGTCACGTGTACACACACACACAAACCAAACAGGAAATGTAATCAGAAGCTGCAGACTGCAGTGATAACGCGCAACGGAGGATCATTGTAAGAATCTAAGAGTTACATGAAAAACAGTTTGCTAAATAAACATTTAATCTTTGTGAAATCGAAATGGATCAGGAAACAGGGTTGTTCAGGTACGTATTTAGGCGATTTCAGTGCCTTATTTAGCTTGATGGCTAGGTTAGCTGTGTAATGAGGAAAGCGATAGCCAGCAAGCGATGTGCGAGCTCATGCCTGCATCATATTGTTGATGTCCGATACGCATACACCTGATACTAATACTGCTGCCTATACTGCTATTATTAGCTGGACTGATAGATCATTTTTCAAAATGTCTTAAATGTCTAATCAAATTAAATTTAAGCAATTCTTCTGACAGATGTCATATATTGGATTTACCTTGGGAGGATGTTCTGTTTCCACATATTCTCTGCTACTTGCCCTTGAGACACCTTATCGGACTTCAGAGAGTGAGCAAGCAGTTTAAAGCTCTCATCCAGATGTATCTTGACAACTGTCAAATCTTTGACCTCACAATGGTACGACTTGTATATATAGCACTAACTCTGCCAGACTTGTATTAGAAACGGTTAATTTAAAGATTATTATTTAAAATTGCAGTAACAGTCAAGTTGTGTCTGCTTTCTCTCTACTTTCATATTTAACATTAAGTCTTATTAACACAAATCACTTTTAATTGTTTACCGATTCCCTCAAGTTATTGTTACTATTGCAACTTCTTTTGTGAAAGTCCCAAAAGACATATTACATGTACTTTTATTTATTTTTAGCATTATTATTAGTTATTATTTTTATATTACAGATCGGGACTTTTGTTCCTAAGGACACATTTTGCTCTATGTTAAGAGACAACAAAGTTCTCAAGAATTTGGCACTTCAAAATTGTTCAGATTGGCTGACTGATAAAGAGCTGCTGCCAGTGATTGGACAGAACCAGCACCTGCTGAGAGTAGACATGAAGGGATGTGATCGGTTGACACGTCACTCTCTTGTGGCTGTGTCCTTGAGCTGCATGCACCTACAGCACCTGGGCCTGGCTCACTGTGAGTGGGTGGACAGCCTGTCCCTGCGCAGCCTGGCTGACCACTGTGGGAGGCTGCAGTCCATTGACCTCACAGCCTGCCGCCAGCTGAAGGACGAAGCCATCTGCTATCTTGCCAAGAAGTGTCTCAAGTTGAGGTCTCTTTCTGTGGCCGTCAACGCCAACATCACAGACGAGTCTGTAGAAGAAGTAGCCAAGAACTGCAGGGAGTTGGAACAACTGGACCTGACGGGTTGCCTGCGGGTTAGAAACCAGTCCATCAGGTATCACTAGTTTTTTTAACCTTATGACTTTTTTGTTGTTTATTTGTTGTAAATAAATCGTTGTTCAGTTATATCAACCTTTATTGTCACTCATTGTCAACATTTAATTCCACCCTCAGGGCTAGTTTTTTTTGCACATGTAACGCATGTTCCTTTGTGTGCTACGTTCACAGGACTGTTGCAGAATATTGCCCGAAGCTCCAGTCCTTGAAAGTGAATCACTGCCACAATGTGACCGAATCCAGCCTTGACCCCCTACGGAAAAGAAATGTTGATATTGACGTTGAGCCTCCTTTACAGAGGGCGTTGGTGCTTCTGCAAGATGTTGTGGGGTTTGCACCTTTCATCAATTTGCAAATATAGGCAAAGGTCCAGTTGTTCAATCTAGTGCAAATAAGTTAGTAAAACAAGAACATATAATTATGCAAAATATTTGAAATGTGACCATTTATGTCAGTTGAGTTTAAGCTTGTAGTCCATATCATTTATGATGAAACTGTATGACTTTGTTAACGTAATTAACATTTTTTTTATCTTAATAGCAGGTTTATCAATGTGAATTTGTTACTATAGCATCCTGTCTTTGTGCACTTAAAAAAGCAATTTTATACGCGCAGAAATGTGTAAAGCATGAGACAAATATTGTTAGGGCAAAAAGGTTATAATATTTATTTCAGTTTTGGAATATACATAGTAGATAAAAATTACTATTGTTTGAATACAATCATGCTCTTTTAAGAATCTAAAAAATTATTCATGAAGTGAAAAAAATATTTTTGCATTCCACATGCTGCTAATTTCCTTATATTTCATTACAATACAGCACCTTAAACAATATAAACGATATCATTCATGTATTTGTTTTTGTTGGAGCGTTATCTGCTAAATATATGCATTCTGTTGTGTACGTCTCATTTGTAAACATCATAAAATGTTTAAGTTTAATTAAACATTGCGAATTTAATGTAATAGTGTATCTATTTATAATTTTACGTTATCCAGTTTACTGATTGCTGACACCGTTCTTTGACGACGGGAAGTTTTTTAAGAAAAAATGAATTACGATAATATATTATAATAACAAACGTATAACTAAACACAAATATTTCCACATTAAAGCAAAGGCTCTGATTTTCTTTTCAGCATGATGATACTTTTTTTTTTTTTACCGTATAAGATTTAAATCGAATGGAAGTCGAATGCTTGTTACATTACATCATGGACATTGTTTTGTACGGTTTGTGGAGTGTAGACTACATTACTACAAACTTTGAGAGTTCGGTTCATTTTGGTCTGTGTTGCTGCCTTAATATGCAGGCATGCGGACGCGTCTTCACGCATGTATTGTAAACAAGCTTATTGTTTAATCAAATTGAAAATGGGAAAATGTAGACTAACCAACTATGAACACGTGGGTCAACCAGACCATCAAAGAGTAAGATTAAAGAGAAGCAGGCAGTGGTGAAGAACGCGCGCCCTCAAAATACCCGACCTCAGGATGAATGTGTGAACAAGCTGAATGGGCGCAGGTGAGCTAATGCTAATAAACAATTATCAGTTTTAACGTATGCATATTAATAGAGCGGTTGATGTTTCTCTGAAACTTCTTTAAGTATTAGCATTTACGTATATGTAAATTTTTTTTCTTTCACAGAAATCTTGACCATTATGTTTCCCCGTCTCGAGTGAAAATCATAGATGCCAAATCAGGTAGGCCTTGTAGTTGGCATCGGTTGAAAGACCATAGTTTCACCCCTCAGCTCAATTAAATGTTTAAGATGGGAATCTGGTCACACGCGGGCATTCTCATGGATTGCAAGTACTTCAATTGAACACAAGATGGCAGCCCGGAATGACTTTACCCATTAAAAGTAAAACCATTCAGTTTGAGATTATTTTTGTTTTATGTAGAGTTCATGAAAAATACTGGTAATGGGACATTTTTTCCACCGATTTAGTTCACTTTCCTAAAATATGTCATAATGTTAGTGGCTAATGCTTGTGCAATAGTTGGCTTGGTTTGTTGGGGCAGGCCTCAAATTCAATTAATAAATTGGGTGAATTGTATTTATTGTTTTGTAGAAGTGCATGTCAATGTTTTGTTTGAAGGAATGTATGGATTGGTATCCTCCAGTTAAGTGGATTTATAAATTGTTTATATAGGTAGCTCTTGAGCCATTGCAAGACGACCAATGCCTTTGCTAATAATGAAACATTTGTTTTCAAAAGCTTGTTGCTAAGCTTCATTCATTGAATGACTTGCAACATATTACTTGAAAAAATGCAAGTCAAATAGCAAGTGAGCACTTGAGCTCTCAGATGGATCAGCTGCGTGTAAACTGAACAGAATGCTTGTGCAGCCTCTGATTCTGCTCAGCAGTCATTGGGTTAACTGTATTTTAGACCACATCCATCATCTGGGACCTCAATTAGCATTGATCTAGGGGGAGAAAAGAAACATGGTTTTGTTATTATATACTATAGAGCAATTTCTGTTCCAGTGATTGAGTGTACAAGGAGTATTTTTGAAACATGGTCGGCCCAATATATTTTGTCTTCCTGTCAATAGTGTGGCACTTGTCCAAATTATGGATCAATAGCTGCTGATCTTTTTATGCTAAAACACAAAGAAGTTGGTTCTTTTCATTTACTATGCAATTTTCCTTCTGGCAATATATATTATGTATTTTGTCAAAACTTGGCGATATGAAATGCAGAGGAACAAATCTTAATAATTGCACTCTCGATCTAGTAATATGGCTTCATGATATCTTCCTATGGGCTCCTGTGTGGTACAAAACCCAGTAAAGATTACACTATAGGCCTAGATGTGATATATTGTATCATCATGTTGTGGTAGAGGATACATACAAATAGTCAAACCTGAAATGTGGATACATATATTGCGTCGATGATGCATACAAACAGAAGTATAGTCTATCTGTAAGTATGATCAATTAGAAGGTAATTCAACAATACGGTAAATCTGCCAATACTCCTGCAAAGTGAAAGAAATCTAAAGTTCACTTCAGAGAATCCTAAATCCACAGAAAATGACTGACTTTAGGGGGAAAACAGGTTTGACAAAAAATTATGAATATTTCCTTTTACTGGATATTTTTATTATCTTTGTTTTGCATACATTGTCATGTCAATAATTGTTATTGTAAGTAATGTGAACACAATTTATAAATACATTTTTTATTATATTTATATACTGTTTTGTATGTCTATTTTGTAGCTCTAGGCCTGTTGCAAATAAGAACGCTAGTTAGTGTAAAAAAGAGCAAATGCGGGTCCTTTTTTCAAATAGGCATAGTTCTAATAATGGCTACTCAAACAATTTGAGTAAACATTTGAGCAGCTGCTGTAAGTTGTTCAACCAACCAAGGAACCATATTGGATTTTGTAATCTATATGAGTGACGATTATCTTTAAGCCCTACATCATTTATAATTTTTGGCGACTTGTTTTGGTGTGTGAATTTTGTATTTAAATTTTTAGGTTCACAAAATATATTATGGTCATACTGCTTCCAAAAAGATTTAGTAGTAAAAGCACAGTGAGCGGCTGAAATATAAATGTCATTCACGCTATTTTGAATCGATTACGCTGCCATTGAAGAGCTCCTCAGAATGGAACCTACTCAAAGAGTCCTCTGAAACTTTTGGTTACTAATAGGTTTTGGCTTGTAGATCACAAGTAATCCGGACTATGTAATGTTATGGCTAACATGAAGCACCTTTACAGTAACATTAGTATATCGCTATTTTGTGTCACTACACAGAGTAAGTTCTTGTATACATTTAAAAGCAATACATCCAGTGATGGCGGGACAGTCTAGTATGCTCATAAATGTATCCAAAATAAATAAAAAAAATTAAGTAACTCTTTGAGTGTACAATTTTTTTTTGACAAATGTATTATGTTGTAAAGGCATAGGCTTACTTTGAACACATATCCATGGCATTTCTAAGCTATAGTATGACCTACCTTATATGTTTACCTACTGAATGTTTGAGACTAATGCTCAAATGACATCTCCCTATTGTGCTGGCTGATATTTGTCGTCCTGTTGTCAATATTGGAGTGGAAAGTGACACTTGAAGGATGCTCCTTGGCAGAAGGAGTCTTAGTGTAACTGCTTCTCAGAGTAAACACTTCAGGGTAATGTGCTGTTTGTGCAGTGGACCGCACTTTACTGGATGGAACATGGACTGAGTTTTCTTTCCCTGTAATTCAGCTTTCTGGCTGTAGTAAATACAGTTCTATATCAGCTGCCGTAGGTAGCCGGGCTGTGCAAAGTAGAAGTTTCTTTACAGTTAGTATCTTTATCGTTGGACCTGCAATATTTTTGATTCCAACTTATCGTTTGATTAGGACGTTTAATAGTGCAGGGTTACATTCAAATTGTAAAAAAGTCACTCTTTCTGACTTCATGATATCTTGATACCCTGTGCAATAGAAATGTTTGATGCTTTATTCACATACTAAGTCTGGTTTCAGAGCCGTGTGCACCAACTCATCTGGGCAACTAGGTTAAATGTTGAACTTGCATCCTTCAGCTAACCAAGTTCAGTGTTAAGCAAACATTTTTACATATTTTTTAAGATGTAAACTGCTTACTACTGAGTCTCCACAAAGGAAGCTGTCAAACATGTTCACAGTTTTTCTTATCAAGTTTAATAATCGATGATAAAACTATATTTTGAACTTCAAATATGGACATGTAATAACATGGAATTAATGCAATTATAGACATTTTGTGCACTTTTAAATTGTCATTATTTAATACAGTGAAATGTGTGTCTATTTGTTGATAGTTTCTAAACTATTATAGTTCCTATTAGAACAGCCATAGGGATAGTCAGAGGTGTTAATATAGAAAGCCTTGTGACTGAAGCACTGATAAGAGAAAACGAAACACGTCTTCATGGGCCAAGAGGGGCTAGAAAATGCCGCTCCAAATTAGCCCCAGCCCCAATTTGTTGTTACTTCATTAGCCTCGCCAACTCAGAAAAGCAGGGTATAAAGGTTGTGACCCCTCCTTAAACTGGCCTTCTGAAAAGGATTTCCTTATTGTGTGTGCTTAGGCAGGTGTCCGGGAAAGAGTAAGCTTGACTGCAAACGGAAGTTGACAAAGACCCTATCAGATGAGTTGTTGGTGTTGTTCTTAAACATAAAGCTTAGTCATGGTCATCAGGTTGTGAGCCCCTGCTGTCCAAGAATCTAGAGTATGTCAATCTGGTAACATTGAGTTTTTGGTTTGCCCAATGTTCAGACCAAGAATGGTTTAAATATTGGAATCTGTCATGCGATCATTCTGTTTGCACTTTTGTTAATAAGCCCTCTCTGCATCACCCCCAACTATCTACATTGTTTCTGTGTTCTTTCTATATGAGGGCCAAGATAAGACAGTACTTTTATCAGTTGACGTTCAGTTTCCTTAATGCAGATACAGTTGTACGATGCATCTATCTGGCAACTTTGCAGACTTACTATAGCCCTTGTTTTTGGGATTCCCACTCATCATGCACAACGTAAAATAATCCTGGTGATCCGAATGATCCACTTCATTAAAGTGTACCTGTTAAACAATTACATTCAGCCCTCAGAAAGTTGGAGCCTGAGCCGGTTGTTTACTGTGGTTTGTTTCTACAAACAAGACACATATTTTTTGTTATTTTTTTGTTTAATGAAATGGAAGTATTTAAGCTGAAGCCAAATCCTTCCAGTGGGGTATTTTACAGTTTTTGATACAAACAGTTTTAACCCTTTGTCTACCCCATATTATATGACATCACAGCATTCCTTACACTGAAAATGTCACTTCAATTGTGAAAATTTATAATTTTCAATGCCATCTTTTCATACAATATTAAGACTGAGCTTGATTTACTGTTGAATTAGGCCTTACACCAACTTTTCATGAACATTATGATCAACTTTTTGAGGAATACTAGGGAACAGTTGGAGCGTTGAGGCCGGAAGAGGAGAACCATTGCCTCTTATCTCCCAGTACTGCTGCCTACTGACTCAGCCATGTCTGTTATCTTTCCCGGCCCACTACTGTCCGTCGGGGACGCCCCCCTCCCCTCCCCATACTTCCTTATAGGACAGATGAGGAACCAGCCTTCGGATCACAAGAGCTCTAGAGATGAATGCCATATGGCCCGCAAATTCCCCATGGAGATGGAACCTTGGGGAGGCTGGCATTTAAATGTTCATCTGAGATTTGTAGACAATAAAGGCAGTGACAAAGAGTGTTTCATTTGTTACAGGAACGCATTCAATGATCTTAATTTGCACTTAAGCAAACTCTATCTCAAAGATGCACACACTTTTGTATAATCTATCTGTAATTTTTCATGAATATGTTTGCAGTGGATGAGGAGATAAAACTAGTAACTGAAAAGTCACAGGTTGAACACCCTGAACTAGAAATGTGTGGCTCAGTGTTTAGCACCGATACTGCACAGCAAGACAGTCCTGAGTTTTAACCCTGGCTGGCCGATCCAGGTCCTTTCTGTTTGGCTTTTGCACGTATTCCTAGTGTTTGTACGGGTTAGCGCCGGTCGCTCTAGTTTCCCCCGCCACCATAGAAAAAAAACATGTCAGGGCTAATCCTCTCGTCAGTGCCCTTACCAAGGCATTGAACTGAAGTTGGTCAATTTTCCCTTATGGGGCCAAGTCTCCACTGCACACATGTTTTTTTTTTTTTACCAAGAATTACCTGGTTAAGTAACGAAAAAAAATAAAAAAGACTATTTAATGCTTAAGTTTCTCCCCCAGTGGAGCTGCTCATTGGTCATATGGCAACCATAAGGCAGTTACCAAGTGCACATAAGCATGAGCAAGAGATATGTTCATGTTAACACTTCCAAGACTTTGCCATAATAAGTACTTCGCTTTTCTAACAGGATAAATAAAGGGTGAAATTTTATTGAATGCATTTATAAAATAATAAAAAAGCTTTATTTAAATATGTGGCCATTTTGCCTTTAAATATAAAATCTTTACATTTTATTTTAGATGTGAAGATTGTTCATAGTGTTTAACTCCGGATTCGTGTGAGTGAGTATCTTTACTGGGGGAGTTCACTTGGGTGCACTACTTTATCTGACCAGCTGAGGACATGCTTTCCTTAGACTGGGGTCAGGATTTGTTGCCATGTAATTAAGCCTATTGAATGTCCAATATGGAGCTAACTGGAAATATATTTCAATTATTCAATATAAAAAAATATATAAGAAAAACATGTCAAATCTGTCCCATAATAAGTGGTGAATTTGCAAGCTTTTCTGCAATTTTATAGTTTTCAATAATTTTATGATATACTTGTTTTGCACTAATTAGTGTTTCTATTGACTTATACGTTGCCTACATCAAATCACAATTCTACATTTTTTGCAGAACTAATCCCAGTGTGTACTATTGAACTTTTCCCACGCAGGTGTAGCCTAATCCCCTGTGATATTAACCTTCCAGAGGGTCACATTAGAAGGCAGAACAAAATATAAATAAAGAGAGACCTCCATCAGGCTTCTTTATGAACTGAATGGAGGACAATATTCCTGCTGAAAGGTGGTCTACCTGCAGGGCCGGGGCCCGACGCCAGCTGCATGTCATTTTTATCAAACCTGGCCAGGGTCTGTCAATTAAGAAAACACAGGGCAATCTGTGGCCGCTGAAAGAGATCCCCCCAGCCTGCTCTCAGGCTGAGAGACGGCCTTTTGTTCCTCAGCATGTCTCACATACTTTCCGAGGCCCGATAAGCTCAGGCTTCATGAAACCTTGCTTTATATTTGCCCACTGTAATGTCTCTGTGGGGTCAAGGTATATAGAGCACAGTTGGTGAAAAGGTAATACCCCCCACTCCCATTATGGGGGTGGGCAATCGAAGCCACAGGTTAGGTGGTCCTGGGGCCTGGCCAGGGACATTCGCTGAAGGATTTCCCTCCACCCGTGTGCCTAACCTTTTTCCATCTTTTTCCATATCGGTTTGACCGCCGTTGTGTCAGTGGTATAAACGGCCCAAAATAGAGACTATCCCCAAATCGGATTAATTTATACTCACTGCGGGGATTTGCCATAGTATAATGTTTTTTGTTTTTAGCCACGACACGGACCACCCACTGTTCTGAAAACAGGTACATCAAGGTGGGTTGAAACAGAAGACGGCGAGAAGGGGCGGAGTGGTAGGACCGGAGCTGAGCAGGGGGGTCGAGACAGCGCCGTCTCAATGACTCAGTGTTGCTGTGGTGGTCGACACTGAAACAGTGTGTCCTCTAGTCTCCTAAGCGAACAAGGCTCTAGGTTTAAGCAAATACCTGAGATTCTTTGGAGGCCACTTCAGGTGTATCAAGTTCACGTCTCACCTAACCTACGCACGCTTGTAACCCATAGCAAAGCTGAATCTTACGTTTGTTAAAGAAAGGAAAATATGAGAAATATTTATCTTGTCACATTGTATATTTTTATTTGAATAGCATGCATTTTGGTAAATCAAAGGGATTATTGTGTGTTACTGTCTAAAATAAAATGTGTCTCGTTTAGATAGTACTGACTTATTTTAATTGCAAAGCTTGTTTTAGTATAATCCTACATGATAGAATTACAAAGCTTACATTTTCTAAGAACGATTGTTTTAGTACTTGTGGTCCCTTTTCTCCCTCACTGTCAGCTAAAGGCCCCTGAGTGGGGTCTTAAAAGTGTGGCTGAAGGTGTTCCATCAGTTAGGTGTAGATTTAAAGACCATGCTTAGTGCTCTTGAAAATTACTTTTTGGCAACTTCCTGGGATGCAGCCCTCCCTGCAAACCACCAAGGCTTTGTTAAGACTTCCCCGGTTTAAGCTTGCGGCCTTTCAAGCTTCCTATTATGCTCGACTCAGTGGGGCAGAAAGCAAAAGAGCCTTTTCTGCAGTCATGTGGGCATACTGGCATTATACACTGTTCAGTATTAAATATTTGTGAGTCATATAAACAGGGCTGAGGGCTGCGAGGCTTCTTGAAAAAGTTTCTTATAATTGGGAGTTACATAAGTGCTTAAATCCTCCTCTTAGGATTTTCTTTTTTTCCCCTATTGTGTGTTATGAAAATCTGGGAAGACCTCACAGCAGAGGTGACAAATCCTTTGACACTGGAATCATTCTTCTTAACTTTAGACTAAGCGAAGTCTTCAAGTCCTACAGGAGAGGTGCCGCTAATTGCCTCCTGCTGTGGAGCTTTTCTCCCTCCATGCGGGGTGTTTTACAAATTGATTTACTACAGTGTCTTACCGAGGAGGCGCAGGTATCATGTGTGTGCTATGATAATGGTCTTTTAGGCTGGCCTTTCTAGTGACAGTAATAGTGGTACTGTCAAGCATGCTCTAAAACATCATAGCAATTCTAAGGGAGACTGCCTGCGAGGATGAACTCAGTTGTTTTCCATGTATTTCCTATGGATCCAACAGTCGTATACGTGCTGAGATGACATGACCCTTAGATGTTTTTCAACCCATCCATACAAAATGTTATAGTCAAAAAATAAAACCATTCTCCTTTTCAAAAATAATTTTATACAATAATGATAGGAGTCTATAGTTGTATTATGTTTATAGTTTTTGGGGGGATTGAGCAATAATCTGCTCTGTTGTTTTTTATTCATGCAGCAGGTGAAATTGCAAGAGCAAATGTTAACTTGGGTACTTTCTTGCCTTGACATAAACCCATTTTCATACTTCTTAGGAACTGGAGTCAGCTTTAACCTCCTGCACCCTCGTGTAGATTTGTTATGGTTTTCTATTTCCCTCTGTAGACCTCCCCAATTATAAACTGTATGGATTTCCCCACGGCAGGTCCCTGTCTTTTCTTCAAATCTACAGTTGGGTGGTGTGTATATATCTGTGTGGATTGCATTGTTGTATGAGTGTGCGTAGGCATACGTTTGTGTGTTTGTCTATGATGTGTGTGTGTGTGTGTGTGTATGTGTGAGTGTCTCTTTCTTTCTGGTTGCCTGGCCCCCAGTCGGATCAGCTGCGGGTGTGTGTACAGTGTGTAAATGTGGGGCTAGCCGGGTCACTCAGGCATGACCCTGGCCGTGTCAGGCCTTGTGTTCAGAGTGCACAGAGCAGAGCGCCTCCAGCAGTGTTCTCCTCCCCGTCCAGTCAGCCAGCCAGCCAGCCAAACTCAAAAACAAGGATTTGGGTCAACTTGACATCCCCCACCTCTCCATCCCCCTGTTACTTTGCTAACATGAGTGTGATTCCCTGGTCTTAGCTGTCTGCTGGTGGGCTAGATATCTCATGTAGTAAGTTTATTTGTTAAAAATCTGTATTCTCTTACTCATTTTTATTTTCCTTGTGTCGTATATGAAACTTGCACAATTTTTTCTATCATTTTGATATTGCAGCCAACTGAAATGCATCATATTTTGATCACTGCAAGTAACTGGTGTGGTGGACTTTCTTGCAACAGGGGCTACCAGTATACCATTTCACGGTGGATTTGAAATCAGATTATGTATGGGTTCAATTGACTTAATGGATTTGAGGGGACTAGATCCTATTAATGAATAGGGTGCCCTAAGGCACTGCCCCTGCCAGTAGAAAGCTAATCTGGCATGCAAATTAAATCCTGCCTCAATATGCCTGCCTGCTTAATGTGTCCCATTACACACTTTCACTTATTTATATCTATTATTATAAGAGAATGGGCTTATAAACAAACTGGGCTCTATGCGGGAAGGTGATTATTCTGTAAATGAAGTTTGTGCAAGCTTTGTAGGCCATCTCCCTGCACAGTGGCATCAGCACCAGTGGAGGGAGCGATGCCCTATGTTGTTCAATATCAGCCTTTCACCCTGGGGCTGCTTCTCTTAGGTATAGACTTCATTTGTAAACGTTGACAACCCCATCAGTATTGGATTATGAGAGCTACTATGTTTGTTTCAGTTTATATTAGGTCAATAATTAGCCTACTTTTCATCAAGTACAGAGTATAACATTATTGCAAGGTTCTCTTCCTAATTATGGACTTTTGTATGACATAAGAATTCTTATCCAGTGTGTTTCTAGTGTGATTCTATTTAATATTTAGTTCGATACCGCACTTTGATATCTAGGCTGAATATATATGTAATCTTCTAATCTAATCTAGTTTCCCTACTAGCCCCTGATTTACTCCAGGAAGGGACATGATTTGTAGGTTGAGCAGCATATCCGCAGTCATAATCTGGCACTTGATAACGCTTAGGGCTGAGTGGGATGTTCGAGAAAGAGCTGCTGGCATTCCAGCATCTCCACTTGGTCTTGCTGCTGGGCTGGCTCTTCATCTCTTCATGCCTGGTTACCTTGGAGCCTGCTTTGTTAGCGACAAGTAGAATAGGGGTCACCAAGAGGCCAGCTTGCACCACAACCCTAACTGAAATATTACCAACAGGCTTACTTTGCTCTCTATTCACGAGACCGGAAGCTAACTCAACACTGTAGTTTAAAAGCCCCGAGAACGAGTGATGGCTATTTCGAATGGTGTTGGCTACACGCCTATTGATATTGATGAGGTTTTTGTACTGATTAAGTGGAATCATTCGTTCACCAACGGGGTTGTTTCTGTCAATATCCGACTTTGTATCGTCAAAACGTTGACCGATGTTCTGTTGTAGTGTGTGAGTCGTGAAAGAAAATAGGCCATAGAGGATGGCAGTCTGTTTCAATCTGTCTCAACTCGCTTTCAACGCATACTTCAGCAGAACTTGCTTTTGAGCAAAATTAAATAAGACGTGAATTGAATATTTTCTGTTTATCTGACATCGGTTCCCTGGCAAATATAAATAAATAAAGCCTTCCCAATGCAGGTATGCTTGAGTGTGTGCACCTCATTTCAAGCACAATTAACTTGAAATGGAGTGCTGCTGGATCAATAGTCCCCAGTTGATCCAGGGGGTCTGTCACTCCATGGAAATGGCACACATATGGTAATACACCCAGCTTAACAACAACTTTGAGGATTTACTGTTGCCGTTTTCAGATCAACATGAATAACAAACAGTGGTTCACCCCTTGGGAGCCATCTTCTTTTATCCCAGCTCCAATTAATCTTAAGGGAAGATACCATTTAAGTCTAATGAACAGGGGATAAGGGCAATGCATATTGATACCATTCTTTGTGTTCATTGCAAAACATCAGAAGTAACATGTCTTGCGATATGTTCAGCTGTAAGACATCAGTATAATTTCTGAAAAGTGAAATATCACCAGGGAAACATGTCACAAACACATAGTTTATCCTTATTTACCGCACATAGGTCATTGCAGATGTCAGGACGATAGAAGCCGCTAGAGCAGCACAATAAAAATAAATAAATGAACACTGAATGACCCTGACATAGCCCCCAATGCCTTAGTTGTATAAATATAAAAAACTAAAGGAGAAAAGGAGAGTCTGCCTTGCTATTTCCCCAATGGGTGTTTATGTGAAATGCAACTTTCCTGCATTTTCCCGGCTCAGAATGTGGCATTTATTTGCGGGACTCTGTTTCAATTTAAAGGGAATAGCAGCTGAAGGAGGCACAGGGGACAGCATCTCATCGCCACCACTTACCACTCTTATCGGCCTGCCTGCCTGGGAGGGAAACCTCAGCAGGCAGCCCCACTTAAACGGTGAAGACCTCCACCAGTCAATGTAATGTTCACAGCTCGAATGACTCCAGATTCTCATTCCTCTGTGCATGTGTGTGTGGGTGGGCGCACCTACAACTACAAAATGGAAGCTGGCCTTAAGCTTCTGTTTTTTTGAGAGGAACATCTTGAAGGTCTAGGAAAAGAAAGAAATATATAATTGCAGTTGTTGACCTTCTTGGTTTTACGTTGCATTCCTTAAAACAAGTAATTCGACAAAGTGTGAATGTGCAAAGGCTAATTTAAATGAAAACAGCGTCAATATTGAGCTGGAGTTGTGAAAAAATAATGGGGTCATCAGGTAAAATGTGTTACCAAAAACATTAGGTTATGTCGGAAGACCTTATATATAGTTTTATAGATTGTTTTAAAAAAATTAAAGAATGTTTCCTTCAAAAAGTGTGGAAGCCAAAACAGTATGGTGTTCCATGACTTTAATAAATGTACAAGAAAGAGACCATAAGGACATTCCTTGCCCAAAGGGTTAATGTTGATGAAAAGCCAAACAAACATGTCCATAAATAGGTGCTTTCCCTGGAACAAAGGGTTTATATGCCACCAGCTCATTTAAAATGCGGTGGAATGTCTCTTAAAATGGTCGACCATACAACACTGACGGCGGGGGGTAAATTAGAGCTCGGAGATGAATTATCAAACAATTAAAAACCCCAGACTGAGCCAAAGGGAACCGGGGCACAGATTATATCAGCAATGGGTTGGTAGTTGCCTTTTGTGGAAGTCAATTTTATCACTTTTTTTGTTTTACACTTGAACAAAAATGAAATGTGTTTCTTTTATCAATATTTTAAATATACATACATTTCAGAATCACCTTCTTATTAATCCATATGCAAAATAAGAATTCTTATGAAATGACGGTGAACAAATGACTTCAGACCAGTGACTTCCATCTGCTCTGATTGGAAAGAAAAGGCTGCAACTCCCACCTCCCAGTCCGTGTAGTGCTGTATTCGAGTGATATTCATTTTGATTTCAATTAAAGATCGTGAGTGTGACTCTCTGAGAGAAATTGCCTGCTTTTAATTAGATAGTCCAAGTTCATAGAGCAATTGTTGTTTTCCCACTACTTTCAATTTGATGAGCCAATAACTCATTTTTTAAGCTTTATAGCTTTGATTGAATATGGTTTCATAGCCGACAGGCCTTTGTCCTGTTAACTGTCTTGTAATCTTACAGAGAATATTATATAAGCTATGCTGTTCATTAGAACTCAGTATTATAGTGGTGTGTGGGTGTGTGGTCGTGCCTCTCCAGCCAGACTGTAGATTGTAGGTGGGCTCCTCCATCTGTGATGAAGAGGTCAGAGGCACTAGGACCACATGGTGTGCTCGGAGCGCTGCCCACTGGTCAATAATCTATTACAGGACATCCCCTCCCCGACATCCCCTCCCTATCTCCACAGTGACTAATGCCCTGCACAGAGATGGCCTCTTAAAGGTTAATGCTGGCCAGCTGACCCCAGTCACCTCTGAGAAATACTGTCAATGTTGGATGGGTAAAAGCTCATTCTAGTGCTTAGGCCTTTTAACACACTGATTAGACCTATCTTGTGAATTTGTGGGGAAGATTTAGCTTGCTCACCGCTCCTATGTGACAACATTTTACTTAAAGAACTTATTCGGCTGCACCCTAATAATTGTCAAGTAGTGAAAGCCTGGCAGTTCTGCTGTGTGAACGCATGAAGGAGTAGTGAGGTTGAAGGTTCCTCACTAGCTGTGATAAACAGATCTCTTTATAGTACTCTGATTGGTAGAACATCATGTTATTCTGACAACCCTCACTTCCAATCAATTTATGCTGCAAATTCCAACTCGCATTCACTCAAGCATTGCCTATAGCCTTGTTCCTCCATTTCCTCTCTCCTTGTCAGCGGCGAACCTTTTCCTCTCCATCAGTTCGATAAACAGCAGTCAACAGGACCAAATATTTATCAGCACGGTTGCACTGCCATGCATCCCAGCAGATTCTCTCCATATTATCATGAGGCCGCCCCAAAAACAAAACTCAACCGACTGTTTTTCAGATTGAAAAACACAGTTGTGTTTTAAATGAAATCCAAATTTTATGAATTCTACAGAGACTTCCAATTCTAGTATAGCTTGTTTTGATGTCACCGTCACCATGTTCTGTTGTGACAGACACGGTTGGCCTTAAATGCTGCATTCATTTGAAATGCTAGTGGTAGATCAGGATAGGCCCGAGAAGCAACATAGGCTTGCCTCACGTCCACCCAATGTATGTGTGTGTGTGGAGCAGAAGGAAATTAGCTGCACCTGAATGACAAGGCAAAGGCCCCCGCCCCCAGAGGGACTGTGATCTACGCACAAACTCCCTTTTAATAGACTTACACCTCATTTGGCCTCTAAAGCTCGTTGAAGGGTCCCCGAGGACTAGGGGGAGGCTGGCCCCTCCGAGGTCGGCCCTGCCTGCCGCTTGCTGTAAACCAGCTGCACTGAAAGGGAAGGCTTGATTAGATGGCCATTCACACCCAGAAGGGGACTGCCATGGTGGGACAATGCAGCGTTTTCCCCTTTGCAAGTCATCAGGGACATTTTGTCTGGCGTGTCATGGACAATATATGTTACAGCAAGGAGCCCTTTCTGAACCACTGCCTCTGTGGAGAACTGGGGTGTCCTACTGTATTTGCACTGTGTGGTCGATTTAATAGCAATCCATTGCATCGCCGGTTAGATTTTTGTGAGAGGCTCACATACAAGCACATTAAAATAATATAGTTTGAGGTTAACAAATAATAAATAATGACTTAAAGCAATAATTTAAGCTACCGAAGCAGCTTCTGCATTTTTTTAGAAGCACATGTTACAAGGCACTGAAAGTGTGGCTTACTTGGTTTATTTAATGACTACCTTTTGTAATTGGCATCTACTAAATATAATCATAAACTGGTTAAAAAACCATAAAACAATTATTTTTCATCACTAGTCAGTACCTCGCCTGCTGTTCTCTTCACCCTTCATTCAGTGACGGCCGAACCATTGATGGTTAATTATATCTGAGGGCTTTTGTGCATAGTTCCAGTATTCCTGGGTTAATTCCGAAAGCATTCCCGCATCTTCCCTGGGGTATATAGTTTGCATTTTAAGTAAGGCACAGCACAGCCACTGAGCAGCATCTTCACTTCCTGAGTTGAATTGTGGCTGGGGTTAAGTGGTCCCTGTGCTCATAGTACCTATCTCTGCCCAAACATGACAGCTGGGGACCTGACTGTTGCCATGGAAATCAACTATCCCCCTCTACCCATCCCATCAACCCCCACTGCATGAAAATGCCCCAGACTGCTCCTTTGAGACAATGCTACTACTCCTACTCCTCCTTGTGTTAACAAGTCGACTTTTCGTAGTTCTGGCTTGCTTCAAACAGTGATTCAAACAGTGAACACCAGTGCTTCAATGTGATTTACTAGGCTCTGTGCCTAGAGTTATGTTGCCAAATATTAACCTTTTCTTTACGTTTTAAACAAATAAATAAAACAGAAAATGTCCATTCCATTGCAATCATTTACCAAACTTAAAATGATAATATATAAAGGAGTTTTGAGAAAGCAAGGAAAAAAATATAATCACAACAGTATGTATCTTAATTGAATGCATATTGTATTAATGCATACGTTCCAACAGCATGATGGTCTCATTCTTGGAGAGAACAATATATTTGAAATTAGATGCACTTCTGGTGCATGAGATTTATTACACAAGCACATTTTTCTGTCTATTGCAGACTGAAGAGAGCAGATGGAGGACAGCGTAGTCACACAATGCCCCCCCACGTATGGCTGGGGATGGATTGGATCATACAATGGGAAAATAGCAGATGACATTGGCCTTGAATCCCAAATAAGTTAGACCATAAGGTTGTCATTTGATGGTATTTGTTTTAAGTTATGGTCACTTAGAAATGGCCCGGCCTAATAATAGTTACATCTATCAATAATATACTACTTTATGCTGCTGAAACATACTACTGCACTCGACTGTATACATCGAGTTCTGAAAAAAAAGTTATTTGTCATTGATGTTTATATTCGCGACAATGCCATAACATGCTGAGAGAAAAGAAGCAGTTAAGCTAAGTGCAGAAAGTGCTGGAGGAGCTCTCCTCTAAAGTTATACATCACACTAAATAATTATCTGCTATACATTTCATCACTCCCACTTTTTTCCGCTGTCTCTATCAATCCTGAGCCACAGAAGCTTGCATGCGGCTTGAAGCTGACGGTGCTCTGATGGATACAGTCCCCCACCAAACATGTGACCAGATCCTATCGGCGCCAGTGGCACCATCTTTAATCTAAATGTTCTAGTTGACAGCGGGAGGGTTCTGGTTGAACCATGTGGACTTTAGCTGCATTCTTTGAGTTCTGTGTATTTTTATGGTATGTAAAGTTATTTAAAAAAATTCACCTTCAACTGGTTTTTGTGAGGAGAGAACATAGACTAAGGAAGGGTAGCTCTAAGTTGTGCTGCTGAGCAACTTGACATTTTGGCATTGTCAATCCATGTTGAACAATAAATCACTCTGTGACGTTTGAAGGTGGGAAGGTTAACGTGTGATTGTCATGGAAGGGTATCAGTGCACTACGATGCAGGTGGGACACGGCTACCTCGGTGCCAGCTCTTCTTTTTACTTCTCACTTTCCACTTCTTTATCCGGGGCAGGCTCGTGGTGACCTGCTGAGAGCACACACGAGTGGTCCACGGAAGGGGCTGCTGCAGACAAAGATCCCAACTTGTCCAACCCAAACCCCCTGCTGACATCTCATCCATCTCCTCCAGTGCGTTGGCAGTGGAAAGGGTAAACTAGGCTGATCTCTTGGAGAGGCGGGGAGAGGGCACAGGAGAGCAGCCTCCCCACTGGAGCCACAGACCAGCAGGCTCACATTAGAGTAAATTTGTTCCACAATATTGCAGCCTCCTGCTTTCCAAAGCCGGGGCTGCACAGAAGGTGGAGGCAGAGACTTGGGCCATGGCCAAGCCTTTTCGTTGGGCTCGTCGGTGCCACATGTGCTGAGCGCGACTCCCCACGGATCCTTCGCAAGCTTTATAGCCTCCCTGCCTGATAGAACAAATGCTAGACCTCAGAAAATAAACTTATCTCATTTGGATGACAACACATTCCCTCAGGTTACAATGCTGCACCATGTCTGAAACACCAGGCAGGGTCAATTGTAAATTCACCATCTCTGCCAGGATGTCTTTGGCTGTGAAAATGACTGTCACAACATGGGCCTGACAGTGACTTAGATTCGGTTTGCCTTATTAAGTCACATGGAGCCTTAATCTAAGATACTCTCTTGGTATAAGGTCATGAAGCATCCACGCTGCTCCTGTTTTAAACTAGATTATTAAGTGTAATTTATGGGACCAGCTTTGAAGATAAGCCCATATCTTCTTCTCATTCGGGGCCGTCTCTTTACTTAAGTACCCGTGCACCAGCTAGGGTTTTCCCTAAATGGAGGTGCCACATGACATGATTGATGACCTTAGTAGATTATGCCCAATACGAGAGCCATCATGGAACAGCAGGGCTGCCATTGTGTGTGGGATGTCTCCCATTGATTTAAGTTGTATATTTTCATGATCTATAAAGAGGCCAGCTGGGAGGACAATTGTTTGTCACACAATCGTTCAATGTCTCATGGACTGCTTTACTTGCACAATTACCATGGGATTATGACTGACACTGATCCCCTTTTCCTTCCCTTTTTTTGGTTACATGTCCTTGTGGACAAGGGCTTATCCATATCACGAATGCAGAATTTATTGATCCAAAGCTTTCATCAGTTCGTTAAAGATTTTTATTTTTTAACTACATGCAATTTTTTACAGTGGGGAGTGGCCTCTTCCATGTATGATTGTAATTTTAGGAATTAATGGCATACCTTTTAGGTAATAATTCCAGTACGTGTGGATCTCAGCTTCCAGTCCCCTTATTCATTTTACAAATGCCCCCCTAATAGACTCTGTCCATCCACAGTGGGCCTATTAACCACAGATCTGTTTTCATCTCTCCGACAAGCCAAGTACAGTCCTTAAAAGGTTCGACAAAATGAGGAGGTGAATAAAAAGAGAACGGAGCACCTTATTATATACAAATTAATTTTTGTACTAGGCCTTAGCTGTCCCATTCTTTTGCCTGGAATTAGAAGGTCTTAATTGCTTTATTAGCTAGCCCTATGGTTTCCAGCGATTGAGTTGGTTCCATTCAACATAAGTGCCACACTATGAAGAGAAACTAGCCTCACCCCTAGCCCTGGAGCATAGACAGTGGAGAGCAAGACATGCTCCAAATTGGAAAACACTAAGCTTATAGAAATCAACAGCATTTGCCTCTTGATAGGGAAATATTGTGTACCCTCTGGTGTTTTGGGAGGAGCAGCACTCTGTCAGATGGTGGTGCTCAAGGCAATCAAGGGATTGGAAACAACTGATTTTGGGATCATTTTACAGTTTCAATAATGGAGGGGTCAAGGCCTGTGTTGTTTTATGAAGCACAATCATGATTAGATAGATATCTTATAATTAAAGGGGTGCTACCTCATTAAGATAAGAACATTGGCATTTTCAGTGTCAGTGTTGAAATACCATGGGATTTATTTTTCAAACTATAAGAACAATAATGGAATGCAAGAACATTTTTTGTTATCCCAACAATTTCAACGTGTTCTGTGTATTTATGTTATTAGAAGCAGCTACCAATTTTCCAACGTCAAAAACGTAAACATGTTTTCTGGCAACAGGCTGATGCGAAGAAATCTTTTATGATACAAATTGTTAGACATCTGTCGTTGTGAGATTGTTCATTGATCTTGATCGAACAAGTCTGTTGTCATGCTATGGACATGAATGACAGGTGCATGAAATCCCTCATTGGTGAGATGTGCCAATCCACTGACTATTGAAAACAAGTATGATAATTGATTGTACACGTTGTCTCAATGTAAAAAGGGTTCCTTTTTACAGCCTGGTCTCTGGCTCTTGTCATTCGCACATTCCATTACTGTCTGTCCAATTTCTACTTGCTCTTCCTCCAAACTCCTTTTAGGTTAATAAGGTGTAATTCAAATCCAAAAGGCCTGACAGGACATTTTCTGACGGTATTGCTTGTATGTTCTGCATGGCTGTTTGGATCAAAGACTGGTTATCTCTTATATTGAGCTGTTCTAACCTCTGTCCACTCTCATTAAAGGCCTTGGGCTGAGAATCTCCCTGTTAATCAGGACTAATGTTCAGGGACAGGTATAGACTACGACATTTTAACAATTTTAAATACAACGTCAAGTAGAACGTAATGAGTCAACCATTCTCATGAAGTTGCAAGATTGTTAAACTTGCACATGGATTCCCTGACAAAATGAGAGATGGATGCATTTTAAATATGAATTAAATATAAAGTTTACTCTTAAAAGTTTTTGAAAATCCCATAATGTATAGCTTTAGTCTTTTTATATGCTGTACGCTAGTGAATCTGTATCTTTTAGGGGGTGGGGTGAGGGTACATTTGCAAGTTTAAAGGTTGAGACTCACCAGCTGTGTTTATAAATTCCAAGTGCACCTGCTGGGGTTACAGAACAAGTGCACTCAGGGATTAGCCACAAGGGTAAGGGGGCGCTTGGAGATGGAGAACAAGGAACAACAGATTTATGTTAAGAAAGCATGTCAACACCTCCCCAGTGTCTATTGTAGAACTATTCATTGTTGCAGTTCCCAGATGGTTTTGCGATAAATCTCTGTTTTTCTAGCAATTAAACAAATATGCTCAACTGATGAGGATACAAGCATTTCTATTATCTCTTTTGTTGGTTTGGAGATCTATACTGTTACACTCAAGGAGGCACAGACAAACGCACATTGGTCTTATTTACACATATATACAGACAGCACGTGTTTTTTATGAAAAAAGTTAAGACATTTAAGTTTTTGCTACAGTTTGCTTTTTCTTGATTACAATGTTGACATTTTACCAGGATTTAACCTGATTAATGTAATTGAATGTTAAAGTCCATGGCTCAGCGTTTCACATGATCACAGGAGATGGATTAAGAAAGAAGGCTTTCAAATTGAATACACCTCTCCCTGCTCAGGCTGTTAATTGTGCCGCTTACTGCTGCTTGAGTCACTAAGCACTGCTATTTATTCAAACTAACGACAATGCAAAAACAAGTTATCCGTTGAAAAAAGTCTGTCTTAAAATCTGTTTTAGTCTGAGTTCAGAAAAGAAAATATTATAGAAAGTATACTCTGATTTAATGCTGGTGCTGTTTACATTCTCTCACTGTCATGTATTCCAATGTCAACTGTTATATACATTTTTTTAAACCAACATTTGACTTACAGATTTAAGGGGAATAACATTTACAGAATTTTAAACAGAATTCTGAACCAAAAATATTCCTCATTCATGTCATGGCTGTCTTTGTCACCATAAGCTACAAAATTGTGCCAACACAAATTAAAAACTCAACATCTGCAAACAAAAAAAACGGGCGATAGTGGCTTTCCTGTGTTATTCTGATTTCTCATTCACTTCCCCCCCCCCAATGCCCAAGCGTTTTCCTAAACACATTTGTTCTGAGGCAGAGTTGCACCGCAGAGCACAGCAGAGCTTTCCACCGCGCCTGGGAATAAGTAAATGAATAAATAGGCTGATGTTGAATTTTCCCCTCACTTGCCTCCACTGACACAAATAGGATCTACAGTAATTTATAATGCTGTTAGAGAGGCGGCTGGCTCTCTAACCAAGGTGTCTGTCACATCGTGTGTAAGAGGCCTGGGAGTGCTGGAGAGTGGGACCCAGAGAGCCCTGACGTCCTGCTTCACTATTCCACACACGGTCCAAAGGCTAAGTGACATCAAGCCTCATTATTGTCATCACATGCCACATTTGTAACTGGTTAGCGAGCAAATTGTGATAAAATAGGCTGATGCCCCTTCGAAGCATCTTCAGCAGCACAAACTGGACTTTCCTTTTATGCATTGAACCCAACGCGGCCTTGTGTGAGATGGTTTTTCTCGATCTTTGTGGTTAAAACTCAGGTTCTATTAAATGATTGACTATGGTATGGGTTCTGTACTATACAGAAATATCTTTTGCCTTGGTTTAAGGCTAATTGATTATCAAAATGACCAAAAGAAGGATGACTTACTAATGGTCTTTAACTGAATTCTCTTGGTAGTTATATAATGAGCCGCACATTTGCAACTAGATAAGTTAATTAACAACGCTTCTGATTATACTGTAATATTTTTTTTATCACATTTACTGAGTAGTAACTCTTATGGCACATCAAAGGGGAGAAGTTTACACTCAGCAAATGAATCTCTGTCATCAGTCTCAGACACAGTCCTGAAATCATCTTTCAATGAATGCTTAACAACAACAATATGTCCTAAATGTATATGTTATATCCCTAAATGGGTCACTGTGTACATTCATGTATAATACTTCCTTACCTTAACCAATTATTGGCATTCATAAGCCAAAAATAATGAGCAGGTTGAGAAATCTCTCGCTTGCCTAAGTCTCCAATTGGCAAAAGGAAAATCTGTCCAACACAAAGGAGAGACCCCCATGGCGTCTGGGTCTACAGTTTCTGTCACATATATTCCTTGGAGGTTTCATGTGACAAAATGCAGAAAGTTGCTTTGTCCCTCTTCTTGTCAAGTTACACCCCTTACCCAGTTTTTTTTTTCCTTCTCCTGTTGTCTCGCTGTCTGTGCTGTCAGCCTGTAGCCTGGCACCTGCTCTCATGTTCCTAATTAGTCTCATTTAATTCATTATATATCGCATCACATCTCCTTATCTCCTGCTTCTTCTACCTCTCCGTCCTTTGCTCCGTGTGAACCAGGGAAGATCTCTCCTATTCAAAATGTTTGTTTAGCCGGATCCACTCATCAATTCTGTCAGATCCCTTATATTTACATTTTTCTTGTAATGGTTCGATGGCTTATAGTAGGCCGTTCTTAAAATCGTGTTCGTGTGGTAAAATTGGTTTCGTAACGGATGCTTCACGCTTGCCCATGCAGGTGCACAGGCCCCTTAGAGACCTGAGAAGTGTCCTGACTTGGTAGTTGTCCAGGCGTCTTAATTGAAACATTATATGCAGATGCGTAATTTCACGGTGTTGTTTGTGTGCCTCGGCGCTACTATTGTCATTGTCCTCAGGTTGCATTTGTTGATCCTGGTAAAGGTATACCTGACAGCAGAAGGGCTTCGCAGCTGCTGCTGTTGCTCCTAGAGCAACTTCATCCTCCCCTTATGCTGGGATGCACGGCTGACTGAAGAAAAGGTCCCATCAAATATTTACTCCCTGATCAACACCAAACAATAGAGAAAGATCAAACTTTTGGCTGGACTGGTGGACTGCGGACTCATTGAGTTTCCAACCAATAGTGCTGCAGCCGCCATATGGACATTACTCTAGCAGCCCACATTTCAGGTAAATAAGTACAAGCAATCCTAAAAAGACAGAAAAAAACCGGAAAACTTTATTAGTTTGCTATAGTTGTATTTTTATGTGATGCCACATATTTGATCTTTGTATAGCTGTGTCATATTTATGAAATTATATCTGGTTACACTGCATTTATAGACATTAAACTAAGATGGGAGTGGAAGTCAAAACTGTACTCTCCAGGAAAATGTGTATTTTTGAATAGGTGGTTAGCTTTCATTCTATTAACCTCTGTGCGGTGTTAAAGGATCTGTTTATGGAAAGAAAATGACAAGAAGTCGAGTTGACAGGCCTGGAGTGAGACAGTTAAATGCCCCTCGCTGCTCTGGATAATTAATAAATAAAGTACCAGGGGAGCCCTGTCATGGCTTCCTGTATGACAGGGGCTGTCTCCAGTGCGCTAAAGCATTAAATGACCAATTCCTGTCAGGCTAACTTCCACTGCACTCCCTCGGCACCCCCTCTCACCCTCTCTCCCTCCTTTCTCTCACCTCCCTTGCTCTCTCTCTCTCTCCCCCACTTTTGCACTACCTCTTTCTTCCAAAGAGAGCTACTTTGCTCTCTTTGCTCTGAGTTTTTCAGCGACTGATGGCTCTAGTTCATTTCTGCTGAATTAATTGGTCCCTGAATGAATTCTGTTGACAGGGCAATTCATCATGTGTTTGGCCTGACAGTGACTGCCTGGGTGTTGGGAGAGTGGGGGTTAGGGGAGTGGGAGGAGCTGGGGTTATGGGAGAGGATGGGGGTTGATTATTCTGCCGTTTTTATCCACTTCTACTTTCCCTCCTTTACTCTGGGGGTGTGGGGGCGGGGGGGGGGGTTGGTCTTTCATGGACGAGGCAGCTTTCATCAAATGCTGGAGACCGCTTTTTTTACCATTCCAATATTTCAGGGTTCCCTGGGTTGCAAACAAACAAGTCCATTTGACAGATCCAGATGATTACAGGGCACTGTCTGCATTCTGAGGTTCTCATCCTGATTGGTGCTTTAGACGAGCCTCTTAGAATGCGCCGAACTGGTGGACTTTCCAGCTCTGTGATTGTGAGGCCTGACATATTCACTGAGTGAGGCACATGGCATTAGGCTATAATTGCATCATGTATCACACAATAGCCATTAGGGTAGTTATTTACTTGTGAAGGGTAAATGAGGTTTGGCTGGAGCTGGCTTGGGCTGGCCATAGCAATGAGCTGGCACACAGACCAGCTAGTAATTGACCCCTTTTTTCGCCCGGTTTGGTAGTCACCTGAGATAGTATATCTAATAAATGGTCATTTGCTTAATTTGAAAATATGCTGTCATTCTGACATGGTGCAAATTCTCTCCCTGCCCCCTACACCCACCTCTCTTTTTCTCACACTCAGCCAGAGCATATATTATGTTCAATCAATCAATGTTCACTCATTAGGATCCTCCCTTGAAGTGTCTCCTGGATGGCGTCACACAGCAAGAGTAAAAAATTACCTCATAATTGCTGCTCAGGCATCATAACAAGCTAGGCTGCCCCACTGACGCTACCATACAAACAGGTCCAGTGCAGGAATTGATGGATCCTGGAAATTCATATTATATATTGCCATATCCAATTAGATACAGCACATAAAGTAGCAGATCTATTTCCCGTTTTTCTTAAGAGTCAAACTGTTTCTCAGATATAAAGACATGAACATCACGTTCATATTTTATCAACCCCTCCCCCTTTTCCTTATGCCTTTACAAATGATACCATCTTCAGGATTTATTGTCGATTTGACACCCCAGTAACCTTTAATATAATTTGGCTGTTATGGAATTACCAGTTAAGACCTGAGACCATCTTTTAAACATTAATTTGGGAACTTTAAGTATTTTAGATTTTTTCTACCGGGCTTAACATCATGTTTCAAATCTGGAATGCCTGATTTGTATTTATAGAAAACAAGTTAAAA